>JAFBJR010018220.1:1544598-1780031 GCA_016785285.1 Brachirus orientalis
TGTGACAGCTGGAACTGCTTCTCTTTGACGAGGTGTCTAATGTCTGATGATGATGATGATGATGATGATGATGATGCTTGCAGCTGATTTCAGCTAAAGCAACTGAAACTCATCCTTTGATTAGGTCATACATCACTTTCAAAGAGACCGACTCCCTTTATCCAGGAGGAGCCGGCCTAAGTGGTGGTACTCTACTTTGTAGAAATCGTAGATTAGGGCTTGTATAATTTACAGTTAAAAAACTTGATTAAAAGTGTTTTATAAGTTCCTGTTTGGTGACATTTTTATATCCTGTTGACTCTCTTCATAATTGGTACAACCACATTTGTTCCTCCAATATAAGAGATCAGAGCTTTTTGGGGAACATTTTCAACTCATTAATTCTGAGGCTTTTCCACAGCCTGTTGCCATTTGACTTTTCTACGAACAATTAGATGTGTTGGATTTGTACGTTCTGTGCAATAAAAAAAAAATAAATAAATAAATAAAGAAAGAAAACTTTAACATTTTAATGATTTTATTTTTGCACAGCTGTTTTGTAGATGTCATGACAAATTTGTAAAGTCACTTTGTTCTCGAGTATTTCTTTTAAACGTTGACATTTGGAAGTGAAGGGTGGTGAGTAATGTGATGACTGAGACCAACAACTTTGTCTAATCACCATATTTTTCCTTCAGTTTAGCTGCATGTTCAGAGCTGTAGTGACTGGTCAAGGAACACTTGACTAATCACTGACCAATAGAGGAATAAGGACAAATGGGTATGAATTTATAAACATGATGGGGAGAAAAAGATAAAAATGCGTCAATATGTGAAAGAACTACAATTAGAACGAGTCAGTTGCCAATCTGTTATTGTCGTGAAACAGCTAAAGTAGTCTGCTTTGCCTTCCTTTACTTCTTCACCTCACCTTCAAGTTTTTGTTAAACACTCTCAAGAGACCTTAACTTCTTATGCAACTAGCGTCTAAACAACTAAAGCACAAGTTGTCTAATCTATTTTACATTATTGTTGTGTTACTTTACTACTTGCTTCCAGATGATTTGGCTGTAGCAATACAAACAATACAAAATGAGAGAACAAATGTCTCCGAAATGCTGTTTTTATATCGACTCAAATGTATTCTCACTCAGCTAAGACACACACACACACACACACACACACACACCTGTGTTCAGTCATATTTTTGCTATATTTGTTTTTCCCCTCTCGCTCTAATTTGTGCCATTAGTGAAATTGTAATATTCGCTTTGTTCTCAGTGTTAGAGAGGCTTTGCAGAGTTAATAAATTGCAATGTTGGGCTAAGAAGAACTAAGGCTTCTTTCTGTTTCTGCCAAAATGAAGCATCCGGTCATGACTGTGTCACACAGACTTTCTCTTTACGGCGTCACAAATGTTTCTTCTTACATTGAAATGATTCGTGCGTCACAAAAATAAATTCTCGTCTTGAATGTGAGCTGTGACACTTTTTGACTTCTTTTAATTCTGATTTGAAAATGAATGTCTCCATTAAAACAAAAGGCCAGCGTTGCTCTGATGATGTTTCATTCATCTGAGGTTATTTTTGTGGTGAACAAGATAAAATTGAGTTATTTCTTATATATTCTTTATATTTGAACACACGCGTGCATTCTCCTTGCATCCCCCCGTGTGTTCTCTCCTGTTCCTGTGTGTCTCCTCCATAAACAGAATCCCTTCTGCTTGATCTTTTCAAAACTCTGCGTTTGTCCTTTGGAGAGCCAAGGTTACCATGTCCATCGCTCCCTCCCTCCCTCCCTCCGCCGCCAAGCCGCCGCCGCAGAGATCTGTCAACCAACTTCTAAAGATTTTCTCACTGGCAAACTTAAAGAGTAGCGTGGTTTGTCCCAGGAGGTAATCAAGCTCCTTCTCCTCCATCTGCTGCAACCGGTATCTTAAAACAGAATAGATAAAGGAGGAGGGGGTCATGCTGGAGAGCTCAGGTACTCGGCGGGAAAAGTTCACCGTATTGATGTGCTGCAAAGGGCTGCTGCTTCACAGACAGGGACGTCCGTCAGACGGCATGTGTCATACCTGCACAGGTAGTCCTAAAGAGAGCTTTAGGTTAAGACCGAGAGAAAATGACTTAAATGGCTTAAAAAAAGAAGATTATCTCGCTCTCTCTCTCTCAGAGGACGATGTGATACGCATGGAGATTCATGGGCTACGATCACGTGGCACCCGCTCATGTCGTCATCCACAGGAATACCAGCTGTCATTCACACTGGTGTCCACTCACATGTGTCTGTTTTGCTCTAAATGGGAACTTAATTTACAAAACTGGCATCGTGTTCTATCGAAGAAGAGCTAAAACTAATGATTGAGACCATTAACCCCTCAGGAACATGTTTACTGACGTTATACTTCAAGTGAGAAATGGCTAATTTTCCCGTTGATGCCTGCATTCATGAGTTATTCTTTAAAAAGTGGAGTCGCTCCCCAGTGGATGTGAAATGTTGGTTTGGTTTTACGAGGAAACTGGAAGACTATGTCCATTTTTTAGATATGTCGACAATATGACTTAGGGAAGATCATTTTATGGGGCCTTTTCACATGAGTTGATGTGATAGAAGTGTTTGTCTAATGCAGACTTCCATTTTTTTTTTATTTGAATTTGCTAAATCCATTGGTGCTTATCTTCAAATGGATATTTTCTTAATTTCATAACAAACAAATTTCATAACAAACTAACTAGAAGTAAAACAATTATGAATAATTTCAGAATTGCAGTGTAGTTAGCCACAAAACAACTTCATGTATGACCAAACATTTTTGACATTGTTAACGTAAGGTATATATTACTATTAATATTACAATGAAAGAGCCTTTGTGAGACTTTTCTCTTTGTAATGTTTTGAATTGATTAGACTAATAGCTTTAATAGCCAATTTAAAATGTCCTAAATCTACCTACTCATTTATGTCCCAAAGCTAACATGGAATTTATTAACCAGTTCAGGAACCCTATTTTTTTTGTTCTAACCGGTTTGGGAACATCAATTTTAGACTAGAACCTAACACCGGGAAAACGGTAACAGATTACCGATGTGTATCACTTCATTTTTACACCCGTTCTTCTTACCCACATGATGAAACCTCCCTCATTCTCTTTTCACTTATGGAAATGGAAGTTTGGGGGGGGGGGGGAGTCATAGATAAATGTCTTCCTACTGGAAACTAATGATCCACTGGTGTCTTTCATTCTTGACACTGAAAGTGGAGAAGAGCTTTGATGATGGAGGATTGCAGCTGACAGATAAAAGCTGGTTGCCACCACCACCGCCTCCCCCGTTACTCCTCATACTACTTAGTTATGAGCTCCGCTGTCATTGCTATGGTAACCCATTGTTATTTCATATTTCATCTTTGCCACAAAAGTTCAAGCTGAAGGCAAAGGAGAACTGTACGAATCCGATTTGCCTCTGGCTCTGTATCTGTTAGTCTACTCCTGGCTCTTTTCTCCCCCCTGACTGCATCTGTTCGTCAAGGAGAATGCACTTTTGTAACTCCCGACTCCCCGTCTTTGAAGAACATATTTTCTGTCTGCACTTTATATGTGTGTCTACAGTTCCTTTTGTTCGTCTTCCTATTCAGGTAGTTGGATAAACACTTGAGTTTTTTTTTCTTACCTCATTCCCTACATCAGACATCCAGTGACACAATTACACAATGAAAGGTCACAGTATTGAACGCCACATGTATAAACCTGGGCAAAAAAAGCTTTCACTGATCCTTGTATTTCTGCCCGCTGACTTGCTTACGTTCTTTTCCACTTCATTTTGTTTCCTGGACAAAAAAAAAGAAAGGAAAAAGAAACAGTTGCTGCCTTTAAAGCTCGCATTCACAGAACTCGTCTCCATTTATTCCGCAAGATGAGCCTAAATAATGGAGAGCAATTGAATGCGAGGAAGAACTTGAACTCCCTGAGAAAATTCAATCCAATTCAATTCAAGCAACTTTATTAGTCCCACTAAGGCCAATTAATTAAAGATCAGCATGGTGAAGACTAATAAAACACCAAGACAACACATCGAGGCATAACCAGCCAGCACCGCGAGTCAAGTCAAGTCTCAGTTGATGGAAAAATAGCATAATAAAACAATAAAATAAGAAAAAAAAAAAACAGTATCAAAACAATATAAAAACTATAGAGGTAGTGCATAACGACACTCTGATGACAACAGAGTCAAATCTGCAGCCAGAGCGTGTTCAAGTGAAGCCGGGACGTTTAATGCCTTCCTGTACATATTCACGTCTGTTTGTTCCGTTCCAGTGATTTTAGAGCAGATTTTTACACAACTCGTCAGCATCACACCCATTTATTTACCCTTAATCTTTACCTGATTACCTGTTGTTCCACGACTTCCACATTATAATGACGACATCAAGACAAGTTTCATTTACGTTCGTCAATGTTAATAAAAACTGCAAAAACTCACACTGAAAAAGTCCACTCTGACATTTAGGTGAAACGATTTACATATACTGTATGGTAGAAATGACATATTTAAAAATGTGTTTTTCAATCAAATGGATGTTTAAATTGACACACAGAATGTGCCCTCTATATCTACACGTGGGTCGGATTGCATTGTTGAACCGCCACGATAATTTACTGTAGCGCTCAATAGACAAACTAAACACCTTTTTGAGTTTAAATGAAAAGTGAACGTGCTTAAAATGGGAGGATAAGGTGAAACGTGCATGCTGTACTTTTTAGAAGCAGGAAACGGCAAACGTTTGACATTTTATCTCAAAAAGTACCAAATTACTTACTTTACTGAGATGTCCGACTGCTCAGGTCTAAGCTTTTTAACTAGAGGTTTTTCCTCTGACAACAAAGCTTCCACCTTTTTGTCTTCTTACAACAAAAAAAAAACAAATGTGTTTTGAGACATTTTTTTCCTCCCCTCTCACTTTTTCACCTGCATGCAGTTTGATTTTGACTTGATTTAATTTGACTCCTGCCACTTTCAGTTTGACTACAGTAACCAAGAGTCGGAAGAGACAAGGGCCTCGGCCTTTCAAATAAAAAGATAAAAATCAAAGTTTGTTGTTATTCAAATATGACACATGACAAAAAAAACAAAACAAAAAAAACATTGTCTTTGATGTTGATGAGGTCGGAGCCTCTCCACTTCCCCCCCGCGTGGAAGAAGGTGCCCGGCGTCGCACTCATCAGATCTGACTGGATTCAAAGTGTCGATCGTTGTGACTGAGTGCAGCTCGATTGTTTTGGCAGGGGAGACGTACAGTGACGCTCCCTCAGAACTCGGCGGATCAGACGGAGCAGGAAGTGAAGTTTGTGCCGCGGCTTGAGTGCAGTGACTGTTCCTGGAATCCATTTTGTCCTCAAGGAGGGACACGTCCAACCCTCAGCCTCCCTCTGCATCTGTGTCACATCTGTACCAGGTTCACCAGTTTCTCCTAACATCTCTTTTACACTTTGACACACTGACATTTAATGTCATCATCTCGTGCAGTGTTTCCCAAACTGTGGGTCGCAGCCCCCCGGTGGACTGTGAAGGCACTGCAGGTGGGCTGCGAGCAGTCATAGTAAAAAATAAATAGAAAATGTTTACATTTTCGATATTATAAGATATTGTTATATCGGCGATTGGGCAATATATAAATAATTGTTAACCAAGGATTAACCAAATCCTTAGTAAACTCTCTAAACAGGCATTAAGTATATTAAGTATGAGAGATGCCCGATTTATATTTTCTGCCTGTTCATGAAAACATGATTCTATATATATATTCATATTTAGAATTATGTAATTTAAGGGGTTGATGAAAGGAATCATGTTTTGACATGTACTCTTTAACGTCAGCTACCTAAATATGCAGTTCACTGAATGACTGTCATAAAAATAACACTGGATTAGGTGTGTTCCTGGTTTTAGCTTCTTAAGTGTGAATAAGTTTCTTAGGTCCTCTAGTACAGAAAATAGGCTTTGTCATCTTGACATGTATAAAACATTGATTGACATTTATTGACATTTTCATATTTACTGATGATTCGTTTGTTTTCCATTGTATCCTTTTTTTGGGGGACTTGAAAACACAGGGTTAGTTTGGACGGCAAACGTGGCTGGACATAATTGATGGCTTGTGTGGACACGCTTCTCCCTTCCACAGTCAGGATTTCATCTTAAATACTTGTGGACAGTGTCACTGTTGTCATCAACCAAACAAATACAGTCCTCAAAATATGTTTCCTGTTGTGATGATGGAAGTTTGTTGTGACGGAGCGTAATTTTTATGACATGGGTTTAATGGTTTGAGTAAACAACTGACAGTTAAATAAAAGTATTTGTTACGTGAGGTACTGTGTAAATGGACAGCGCCGTGCATCAGCAGCTTTTGTGTAGGGAAGCGCATAAACTTTCCTTTCACCCACTGCTGCACAATCACAGGGGGAATTAAAACAAAACTTGATTTGTTTAATTAAGACAAAAGAGGATGAATCTTTAAGTATCAGACCATAGATGTGAGCAGTTAAACAGCAGATGTTGAATAAAGCAGCAGATGTTTAGATGTCATCAGTGGTGAGAGGCTATAGGCAGCAGCTTCCTGCTTGTGCAGTTACTAATGTGTGAACTCATGGCTAAGTGTGTGTCTCTGGATGTCTGTCCATCTGTCTGGAGGGGAAACTAAGCTCAACCTTTTACATTTTAGCCCCAGTGTTACTAATAACCCGTCCCCACTGGCGAAGAAATGATTTAATCCTGGGTTTAAGTGGGTTTTTGACCACTGTGAATGTATTTAATCAACAGCCACTCCTGGCTCAAATGTCTGTGATGTACGTGGGTTTTTTATTAGCTTCAGCTACGAGTGGTATGAAGATCCAGGTGAACATGGTAATTTCCTTTTTACATGCAATTTTTGGTAGAGATGCAGTTTCTGTCGTCCTTTCTGACACAGTGCTTGGATGCTCATTTAAATGTTGGCCATCAGCATAGACATTATTCAGGAATAGTGCATTTTATTTCCTTTTTTTTTAGTTACCAAATCAATATTTTGCTGCTTTAATCATGTATATGGTGGGAGCATATGAATGGCTCTGTGATTCTTTTGATGCCCCACCCCTAGCTGACCTCAAGGCCATCGCTGGGATGACCTGGTCTTTTCCTCCTTCACAACTCCTCGCCATCGTTTATCAATTTTCTTTTACAAAAAAATGGCCACAGATGTAGGCGATGATAGCCTGGGTAAAAACCCAGGTAAATCGACGAGTGACGGGGACAACGACAGCATCTCCTAACGTGTTGATGGCATCCAACATTTTAAGCGACTTGCTCCATGGAGCTCCCCCACCAGATCATTGGTCTGATTGGTTGTGCATACACAGGGATTTAAGCTACATCTGTTATAGTGGGAGGTGACCCCATCCTTTCCAGACACATACTGAATCAAAAAAAGTTTGAAATGCAGTCTGGCGTTTGCCAGGCTCAGGTGGGGGCTGGATTGTCCACAGTGTGGATTCGCCGACTGGACGTCGTTAAAATACGTCACAGCGCAGCAGCGTAGGCTGTACCATTTCAAACGGTCTTCCTCAACTCCCACGAAGATGGCCGGTGTCAGCTCGGCTGCAAAGGATACGTCGGTGGTGGATCCTTTGCGGCCGACCATATTCTAGAATGCTAGACTAAACTTAACTGGAACTGACTAAAAATGGTTTAACCACAAATATCACTAGTGCTACTAATCTTCAACTATGGCTAAATAATAATTATATATATTTAGATTTTTTTGTCATTCGTATGTGACAAGTTTACTGTACCACCCGCCGGAATGTATTAAAAGAAGAAGAAGGGGAATTGGTGATGTAACCAATGTGGTGGAACAGACTGGACCATCACGTTCTCCGTCGACCACACACTCTGGAGAATGCAGCCCCTTAAATGGAGCAGAGCTTGTTTTATCATAGCTGGAACGCACATTTAGTACGTTTGGCTTCTCAAAAGTCTAATCACCATGGTGACAGGACCCTCTCTCACAGCTCATTCTAACTGGAAATACATAAGTATGCTAAAGCTACTTGCACCACGTCATGAGAACTTTAAAACTGATAACTCACTGGCTCAGTTTGAACAAGGAATCAAAGTAAAACAGTGGAAACGAGTGTAAAATTGTCACTGAGCTCCACTGTGTTGTTGTTGTTTTCTTCTTTCTCCGACTTGTTCTGTTTCTGGCACATTTGTAACGTCACATTTCACGCACAAGTGATGCCGAGGTGAAAAAACAAAACAAAAAAAACACCACCAACCAGACCAACCAGTGGCAGTGGGATTTGTATTAATTGCCTTTTTCTTACTGGTTTCAAAAATCCTGACTCTACCTGCTAATTTTATTGTGGAAGAGGCTTTTGAGACTGTGTGCATGAGCATTCAGATTGCTCCAGTGCGCACACACACGCACATTCGCATTTCTTTGTATTTGTGTGTGAGCCTCAGACCGAGCTGCTCGCTGCCTGCCCGTCTCTCCACCCCCCCTTCCCCCCCAGAGGGTCATTCAGCTCTTCTCCCAGCTTCTAATCCCGTCTGTCCGGGGGAGATAGAGGGGAGTGGACGGCTTCAGCGCACCCGGGGCGCCGCAAACACAATCACCAGCCTTTCACAGACACTTAACGGGGCTTTGCGCTTGTTCAACAAGGCAAAACGCGGCAGGAGGGATCAATTTAATACAACAACACTGACTCAAATGGAAAGAGGGTAAATAAATAAGCAATGACAGCAAGGACTGTCGCACAATTTGTGTAGTGGCTGCCCTCGGTCCCCTCGGTTTCTCCTCTGTTGCTGTTTTAGCCGTCGCACCTATACATATGAATCCATCTCCTGCCTCTGTGGCGTATGTGGATGATCTGGGGAAGAAGGGCAAGAGAGGGGGGGAAAAAGCCCTGGCTCCTCTTTCTCTCATCAGGGTGTGTTATTTTAATAAATCACTTCTGCCATTGCTTGGTACATTAATTCCCCGGGCCCAGAGGGCTGTGTTGCCACTAGCAGCGATCTGCATGAGGCGCTAAATGATGTGGGGGATCCCCTGGTGAGAGAACAGAGGCTCTGTGAATCTTCCCTCCACCTCCGAGTTGTCGGTTTGGCTCTCAACCAGGGTTTTGCCTGGGCTCTCAGCAGACATCATAATCAGAGGAGAGCCAAGGCTTCATCTCACTGCACATACCAATGAGATGCATACATATATATATAAATATCCAGGAGGGGAGTCACCTGACACCCCGCTCCACAGACACTGTAGCCCTTCATGTTGCTTCATTATGCTCCATAACTCTGGGGTTTCAACAGGCGGTACATGGTGACTACTGTACATGTGTGACATGTGCACCCGCAAAGCAGTTATGCTTAATCCATCTGGGTTTTAGTGTGCATAAGGATCCAAAGACAAATCCGTCCCCCAGCTGTTTAACCTACCTGCTCCTTCACCTCTCCGTTTGCAGGAAGATTCAAATGAAATTCCATCATGTCATCAGCCGGTGGCGGCTGCATGCATAAACACAACACTGATGCAGCTGTTTTACATGGCCGCTAGATTGAATCCAGCGCTGGTGACGAAAGTAACAGCCTCTGCAGCGGTAATACTCACACCGGTCGTGTTCAAGGGGAGGAATG
Source organism: Brachirus orientalis (assembly GCA_016785285.1). Classification (NCBI taxonomy): domain Eukaryota; kingdom Metazoa; phylum Chordata; class Actinopteri; order Pleuronectiformes; family Soleidae; genus Brachirus; species Brachirus orientalis. Next base: position 1,554,246 of record JAFBJR010018220.1, read on the forward strand.
TGAATGCGTTCCTCCACCGGGGGTTTTCCAAACACCCTCCCCTCCCACAGCATGTTGACGCATCATTGACCGGCTTGCCCATTTTGTGTCTTTATCCATCATAACTCCTCAGACAGAGGGGAGGTTGCCATTGGTATGCACAGACAACACCGACGAGATTCACCACCCAGAATACTGCTGGGAGATTATACCCTTCCCGCTCCACGCAGCAGGGATTCGGCCACCTTAAGCAGAGCACATGGGAGCTTGTGAGGTGTGCTCGGAATGAAAGAGCATGGCAGAGGTTTTCGAGAGCTGCCACAAATACAGCAATCTCTCATACTTTTTGTTTCTTTTTTTTTTTTTTTTTTCTTTAACCTTTTTTCCTGTGGGGACTCAGAAACTGTTGCACTACAGATGAATCTGGCTGGTTGTCATTCAGTACTTTTCCTCCATCAGTTAAGTCAAACTGCTGTTTGAAGCTTCGTTGTAACTTGGTCGGTTGCTACTTTGCCGTTTAATTGGAAACTGTCATTGTCCCGGTTTACAAGAATTGGTGTGGTCTTGATTTGTTGAATGACGTGTGTACAAAATCATTACACTAGGTGGCGATGTGCTTTTTGTTGTCAGTTGACCTGTTACATCACTAGACTTGACCCCAGTAGGGCAAAGGTTTGGGCAAAATTCCAGAAATGATGGTGGGGTCTTTGGAACAAGTGCAGGCACTCGCTGTTTCCATGGCGTGCAATGACACACAGTGGAAACAAAGATGCAGCACAGTGAAATGAGGAGAAGCACTTTTGTTTTTGCAACAACAATCCCAGCTGGCTATTACATAACGGGTAGTTAATGACAATTTAAAGCCAAGTTCAGTCAGGTACTTTGTGGTTCTTTTCAGTTTCCATCATCCTGCTTTACCTGCTTCTGAATTTAACACCTATCACGTTACCATTTGTCTCACTTGGGCCTATCCTGACCCATTAAAACAGCATCTGTGCATTTGACTTAATATGGGCACGGAGGGCTGTCTTAATTAATAAGCAGGCATCCACCAAACTAATCTGCCTGTGTTGTGAAGTCTGTCCTTTCCATTAAGTGGGACTCACATTATCTCCTAATCAAATTAGTCACTTAATTGTGGCCCTCCCTTGATGGATTCCATGAAGAGAAAAAAAAAAGGGAAAAAAAAGTCTGGGGGGGTGCCGTGTTTGCTGGAGGGGGGGATGTGCAAAGACGGAACACAGCTGTTTCATTATGATATGAATTTTTTAATAAGTAAAGCGTTTGCTGTCATCTCCTTGCTTTGAACCTTCGCAGAGGGTGAAGTTGAAGTTGACATTTTATCCACTCGCAGTGTCGAGTGTCTAGCTCATGTGTTGGGGGGGCTAAGTACCTCGCCCAAGGCCACTACCCAATTGCCCAACAGGGGATTGACCCCTGTCATCCGCTGATCACTAGTCTGCTGTCTTAATCACTTCCCCTCACCGCCTGCTGCACCACTTGATCTTAGTCAATACGTTAGCTCCTTCAGCCATGATGGAGCCGCCGCTCTCTGAGTCACGATTCAAGAGGGAAACAGACGCCGGTGTGTTCAACACGACTTAGTAAGAATTCTACTACCACTGCAGTCGGTGGTGTCTTTCTCCACGAGGGAAACTCCCCCCCCCCCGGCGTCTGATGAATGGCGGCCATTGTGGTAGTTTTTCCTGCTGATGGAGTTTTATCTCCTGCCCTTTCAGAGCAGCCAGACAATAAAGAGAGCCACAGCAGAGCGTGACAGGTTAACCCTACAGTAATAGAATACTCTTAATAGTCCAGACCCGAGCCAAAGTCGGCAACAGGGGCGGGACAGATTGCCGTGCTACCTCAGTGTTGATTGTGCGACGCCGTGTTCTCGCTGTTGTTGTCAGACGGAGAGCAAGGACAAAGAGGGCAAGCTGATGGCTTAACGGGTGGTTTGATGGTTTCATGGGGTGAAAAGGAGGTTGGACGGGGCAACCAAACAGCTGAAACAGGGCAGGGGGGGACATTATAGAAAATGACATCAACCAACTGCATCAGATGTGCAGTATTTAAATGTACACAGTGGTTGTTTGAAGTTCTGGAATGACCACGCAAGATTGAAACTTCTCTAAACTATTATCGCCAGGAAATGACTAGAAATTTGAGCAACATTTTCAGATGTTTATTGATGTTGATTTCAACGCGAAAACATGAAAAGTCTGTGTTGTTCACACATGCTAATTTCAAAGTTAAATGATCAAATATTTGGTATTTATTTCTGTATTTTGGTTAAATTTTTAGGAGACATTAATATTCAATGACAAAAGAACCTCTGAGTTCTCGGTGGTAAATAGACACAGGTTTGCCAAAGCAAAAGTGAAGTCAAAGCTCAAGGTAAGACATAATTCATGTCCATTTGCCGTCAGAAGTGCAAGTTTGTTTTTCCTTCTGCTGCTGCTTTTGTTTTTGCTTTTGTGTTGGACATAGAAAATGGTTTTGTTGAACTTTAATTGTTAGCCTGAAATTTGAGTGGCCATAGTGCCCTCATTTTTGCTCTTGCACGAGGTGCGTGCTTGTAACAACATGCTGATTTTGGTGGCTCCATGTAGGAGCTGTGATTAAAGTAGTGCTGCAATTTTGATGATTGTTTTTTTTTTTTTTCAAATTCTTTAATTATTTCACCTCCTTGAATGTCAATATTATCTGGTTTTCTTGCTGCATATAAAAAGGAAACATCATCATTTGGGGTTTTGGGAACCACAGATCAATCAATGACTCAGTTCACTGAGATTCAAATGATCAACACGTTAGTCAATTATGAAGCGAATCATTAATTGCAGGCCTAATTCATAAGTAAAACATTTTTGGGAGCATTAAGCAAAGCCTCTATTGAGATGTAGCTTGTCCATATTATGGTTCTGATCCAACAGGACCAGAACAAAAACGCCAGCATCCTTGTGGAGAAGAAACAGTTGCTAAGTTAAGTTATCACCCAATTAAGATACATAGGGAAGTTTTTTTTAAGAACATAAAAAGTTAATTAATGTACAAATACAATATTGAAAACATTTCAGAATCCTTGAGTTGGAGCGAGGTGGCCTCACCGCTCTCTGCCTCACATTCATATCCAGAACGGTTTATCGTGAACGCTGTAGCACTGTGCTAATGCTTGTACAGAACATAGAGAATAAACACAATCAAACTGAACAAACAGTCGGACGAGATTGAGACGATGTTGTCCTGATGTTTGACGTGGACTTGTCTGTTTCCTGGCAGATAATCCTCACACAGAAGGTTCAACCGGTCCTACACACACATGCACACACACACTCCCGCTCATCCACCGCGTCTGTCTATGTTTGTTCCTCTAGCACCTCTTGCTTACGGTTTGTCATGTCCAACTAGGGCTATAATTAGGTAGTTGCAAATTGAGGCAGCATTGCTGTCATCATCATCATCATCATCATCATCATCAGGACTGCAGGAGGAGCCCTTCTGTCCACCGCTGCACCGTCCGCCACGGTTTCTCCTCAGAGGACCTCTCTGCTCTGTGTGGGTAAGATAATAGAAGCTCGCTCAGAAGATGTTAATTGAAGGGAGATAAAGTGCAGCCGTGGCTGGAGGGATGCGGCGCGCGGGGGCACAGGGGAAAGAGGGAGGGCTACCTGATTAGAGGCTGAGGTGTTTGACTTACAGCGCCTGTTTTTTTTTTTTTCCCCCCTTTTGGTTGGTGTTTTATGTGGCACTAGATTTTTAAAGGAAAAAAAAAAAAACAGGCACAGCATGTATCAAAAAAAAAAGAAACCTTAAAGACAGATATGAAAGTTTCTCCTGAATCATTTGTGTTGTTCAGTGCAGTGCCATGCCATGCCATGCCGTGCTATAGCCTTGAAAGGCCTGATAAGGCCAGGAGGATTAATATATTTCACCTCTCAGTAGCTGCTGGAGCGGAATGGTGCTGTCAGGTTCTGCAAGATGGAGCTGATACGGAGGGTTTTGTGGATAGGGAGGTGAAGTAAAGGTATAGTGGCCTGGGGTTGTCACCATTCTAGAATTTCATCAATGAAAAATACAGTATCATTTATCTGTATCTGTTCATTTTATGTGCAATTGCTGACTTGGCTCCATGTTTGAGTTGGTGAGGTCAGCTGACACCCTTTGTCTTGTTGCTGTTTGACTTTTCTCAGAGAAACTTTACACTTTCAGGCACAAATAGTTTTGTTATTTTGTTGAATACCACTGTAGTGCACACTAAATAAATCACATTTTTGAGGGCCTAAGAATGGCTGAAATGGAGGGTTGCCAGAAATTGGAGGGGTGAATGATTTGGCTTGAACAGCAGTTTTATTTATACAATTGACGCTATCGTTCTACCTTTCTGAGGGAGCGTTTTTGTGTATACAGCAGCAAAGCAGGAGTGGGCGGAGACGGTCAGCGTTTATCCCGTCAAACTGCCGAATGATGGCGTTTTTATTTTGAGCAGAATTCACTTCTGAAACGTCTCGTGGACACTTCTTTGTGTTTGCAGTCGCCTCTTTTTGCGAGCTCAATGTGGACGTAGCCGCCGTATGTCTTTGCATAAAACAAATCACTTCCTGTGTGCAGCGTGGTGATATCGCCGGGTGACACCGAGTGTAAATAACTTCTCTATGTTGAGAAACGCAGCTGATAGAACTCATTTTACAACGGTTTAAATGTCACTACTATATACGTAAAAGTGTTGTCATACAGTTTTATATTGTTTATTTGCAGTTTTTTTAGTATTGATTAGTATCTGATTATCATTTTGTGTTAGTAAACCTACACAGCCAGGAGGTAGAGGGAAGATGACAGACTTTACGTGGGCTGAGGAAGCAACGATCAAAAAAGGTGGCCGAACAAAATATAAAGTAAAATTATAAAAAGCTGCATTAATGGTGGCATATGTTTGGAGCATGGGGGGGGGGTGGAAACGAGAAAGTGGAGGGTGTGAGGACAGACGAGGCGAAAACAGTGGCGGCAGCCGCTATAATTGCCTGAATGCCACCGGGGATTGCTTTCATTCAATTGAAGCCTTCTCTTCTCTCCGTTCAAGGGAGGGAGGGAGGGAGGGTGGGGCGGCGTGGGCGTACGAGCGGGCGGGCGGGCCCGGAGATCCGATGGTGCCCTCTCTCTCTCTCTCTCTCTCTCTCTCTCTCTCTCTCTCTCTCTCTCTCTCTAATGCACAGAGATGAGGGTGATAGTTTCCCCATGTACAGCAGCGACTGAATCTCCAGCATCAGTGTGCAGTAGAGAGAGAGAGAGATAGGGTGAGAGAGCATGTGGTGCTGTGAGCGAGTGAGGTAGTGATAAGGAGGTAGGTGGACTGCAGATCAGACCTGTCAGATGTGATTGTGCACCCAAGTGAAACCTTACATGTGAGTGTGAGTGAATGTGTTTGATATTGTCCAAACACGCTATCACCCCCCCACACGCACACACACACACACACACACACGCACACACAAACAAACACACACATACCATCGCTGCCCAAACACACACTCACATTCCCAGAGGAATCCTTGTATTTCTTTATTCGGGCTCCTGTTGGTGCGCACATTGGATGCTCTGCTCCCTCCTCCTCCTCCTCCTCCTCCTCCCTCATCTTCTTCTCCTCCTCCTCCTTCTTGTCCTGCTCTTCTCTCCTCCTCCTCCTCTTTGCCGCTCTCACAGCCTAGTTTTCTTTTTTTTTCCCTCCTCCCCTCTTCAATCTTGTGTGTGCAGGTTGTATCTGACGGAGGGACCGGTGCCGCGCTCTCCCATCCCCGCGCTTCCTTCAGCAACAACACTGTGAGTATTCTCATGCTAATTTTGGCTTCTCCAGCCTTCGCTGATTGTCGGTTTGTGTCTCTCTCTCTCTCTCTCTTCTTTCTTCTTCTCTTTTTCTTTTTTTTTTTCTCCCCATTTCCTATCCTTTGCTATTCTTTTATGATTTCATCTGCCGCGCCAAACGCAGTGGCAGGCAGCGCGGGAAGAGAAGTGGATACCAAAAGGATTGAGAGCAAGACGATGCACAGAAATAGATAGAGACTGAAGGGGGGGGGCAATAGGGAAGAGAGGAAAAAGAGACAAGAGGGGAGTAAAGAGATTTCTGCTGCTGCTGCTGTTGCTGCTGCTGCGAGCAGCCAGTTCTGCCTCCGGAGGTGTTTCTCTTGGAGGATGGTGGAATTGCTGAAAGGGATAAAGGGGGCGGGTCCTGGTTTTGTGAGTAGATAGTTGTGGAGGAAACGATAGGGGATGTTGTTGACGAGCTGAGAGTGTCTCATCAGACAGTCGGGGCAGCTGAAGCTGAGGATTTCTCCGCCGACTAAACTTCTGAGTCATTTTTCGTCTCCACACACTCCTCTTTTGTAATCTTTTTTTTTTTTGGAAATGATATATTGTACGCTCTTTTCTCATGTTGATGAGAGCTGAATCACGGACGGATGTTTGTCTTGGTGCCCACCTTCTCCACAGATCGTGTGTGTGTGTGTGTGCGCTCTTCATCATCAACAACAGTAGCAGCTTTTGTTTTCCATTCAACGTTTGCACCCACGTGTCTCCACATGTTGGTGAAACATGCCTTCTCAGAGTTTCTCCATATATACAACACATGCAGCATATTTATATATATATAATAACATTAGCCCACCCATAACTTGTGTTCAAACCATGAAGAGTGGGAGAAGTGTGTGTGTGTTGAGGCCACAGCTGACGGACACACAAGGGTCAGCGGGGTTGGTCGCTGCTCTGCCGACGTACTGTGTGTGTCACCTACACCAAAACATCTTTTTCTCTGTCTCTCTCAGGTCAATTTATGGAACACACACACACACACAAAAGTTATTGGATCAACAAAACGCTCGCAACACACTTTGTCAGAGAGTGAAGGGACTGATCTGTGCGTGGCAATTAGGCAAATTTCAGAAGTAAGCATCTGGCGAGGCGAGAACGCTCCGCCTGGCAGAGGATTTTCCATTTTAGTTCCATTTTGAGACGCAGTCCAGAATGTGTTATTTCACAGCACTTGAGCAGCATGGCCGCTCAGGGAAGGAAAAACCAGAGCATGAGGGATGTTTATTTATTTATTTTGTGGACAGCATTTATGTTGTGTATGTTGATTTCCAGTGACCTGTGAAGTAAGAGCGGTGCTTTGATTAACGATGAGCAGGTTTAATGCGTGCGTGCTCCCTTTTCTCCGGCCGTTATGAAAATGAATCGTCAGGAGTAAAATATCTGGGATGATAGAAGCCTCTGCCGATGAGCAGCACTTTCTAAAGTAGGCTGATAAAAAACAGAGAGAACTGTTCCCCCAATTACAGAAGATTAGGTTACCCTCCACCAATCTGAGTCCTTAAATCCCTTCTGTTTTTACAGCTCTGTCTGCCCCAAATGTAATCCAGCCTGGAGACCAGTGCAGAATAGCAATAAAAGAAGGTAGAAACTTTAGCAGGCAGTGGGAATATCCACTGGGAGAGAGCAAAAGCACATGATAATTGACACAGTGCTGTGTCTCACTTGGCTGCAATTAACTGTGTAACAGAGGTTGTCAGTTGGAAAGCGAGAAAGCCCAGACTATCTTAGTGCGTTTAACATGCTTGAAAGTGCAACATTTATTGTGTCTGTCCAGGTTTCAGTGAGTTTTCAGGCTAGCACAGGCCTCTCAGCGGCGCCTTTTTTTTAATATACAGACCCAGGTAGACGATATCCAGCGCTTCTTTCATCCCTTTGTACCACAGTTTGAACACATGAAAAAAGGAAAAAAATAAATAAAAAAATAATAATCAAACAGAGCGATTGTTTCTGGGGCGAGCACAAAAAAGCTTATCATCTATTTTTAGTGCCTCATTGTTGCCTGGGCCACAATTCATGCTTGCGTCTAGCGGTTGTGTGCCATAAACTATGTTGTGCTTCACAGCCAGGCGCTGGCTGGTGACAACTCTCACCCACACATTAGTGATCTATGAGCCGTGCACCGCGGGGCCCCCTGCTGCCTCACCAGCCGCTTTCAAACGCACAGGACCACAACAGTGTCACTCTCCCTGTGTGATAGCCCCCATATGCGACGAGAGCACCTGTATTAGCGTAATGTGCCAACCCTTTATTTCTCGTCACTTATCACAACCCGGCCACACGCTTGTACCTAAAGAAGAGGTGGGGGGGAGGAGGGGGACAAACAAAAAAAGCTCATAAAGATAAAAATCACATTTCACTAGAGGGTGCTTGTGTGACAGTGATATATGCTGTGAGCATCCTGCCACCTCATTGAGATGGGAGTGAGTTCTGGGTGGCTAAATCAATTTGTGCAAAGGCCGTTGGCGCGAGTATTGGTTTCATGATATGATCTTTGTTGTCCATTTTTAGAGGTGATTTTTAAAGGGCAAAAGAACCTGACCGCTTTCCTAGGCTGGTAAACGATCTCCCCCAAGAGGATTGTGGGTAAAGCCAGTCTGACTATGAAGGTATATATGTGTTTTGGTTTTGTCCCCCCCCCCCTCAGGTTCAGACACTCCAGATTCTCTATTAAGAATGTGCGTTCATCCATTACCAACACCGAGTCTTGATAGAGTGTCCAGAGCCAGGGGCTAACTCCGTCCACGCATTAATCGCTGTAATTACTCAGCGAGGTTGACAGTGATTCTGGAGGTGCGTTTGAGTACATATACCGATGGACGACCGAAGGCGGGGGGGGGGTTGATTGTGGTGGCCGGGCGGTAGAGCAGTCAATAAGTAAATCTGACTCCCTGTGATGGCCATGATCTCCGGTCAGGAAGTAATGGAAGTGGGAAAAACAAGGGCAAATCTAGCACTTTTCTTACATCCTTTTCCATGTCATCATGTCATGTGTCGCGTAAAAGTCAATATGAAATGTGCAACAACTGCATGTATGTCATGTATGTCTCACAGAAAGTATGTGTTTACGAGCAGCATGTTCGTGCTAATTCCACAGGAAATGAATCTCCAGGGTTGAGCTGTGTGAAGCACAGTTTGTACACGTTTCGTTTGGTTTTTATTTTAATGAGCATGATGTCCTTCAAGCTGAACGAACTGAAAACATGCGACACATTCAAGCAAATGGGAAGAAAAACTTCCCTTTCACCCAATTCACCAAGGCAGACGTCAAAGTCCTGATCACTCTCTGACTGACCTGTGAACCGCGTTGAAGAGCAGAGCAGGATCACCACAGCAACAACTGCTTAGCAACAAAGATGCATTTATAAAAAAAACAACAACAAACAAACTAAAAAAGAGGAGATCTGAGAATCATCACATGATTTAGGATGGTGGAATAAAGCTGCCTACGTTTGGTTTATAGTGCAGGGTGCTGTGACGCAGTCGTACAGATGTTCTGTCTGGGAAGACGCTCATAAAGAAAAGGCAACGTGTGGTCAAATCAAGGCTGTCAAGTCAGAGAAATAAAAGTGGAGAGTGGAAAAGCGCCGCCGCTGCCGCTCTGTGGGCTCCATATTGTCTGTGCAAGGGCAGAACACATTGGTCTTTGTGCTACGTTCCTACAGTGTGTCTTATAATGATGTCAACGTGGCAGACACTTCATCAGAGCAGCATTGTTGGTCATAGTAAGTGAATGGAATTTAATAGGCGGATGTCTGCCACTTCCCTTATTATCTGTCAGGGACTTTCACTTTCTTCTACCACCTGCAGCAAGCAATAATGGGAAACAAGCAAGTCGGAGACTCGGATTTTAATTAAGAACATTTCTTAGCATCACTGAAGGCAGGACAAAACGAAAAGGAAAAGGACATTTCAGGCGATTTCTATGGGTTTGTTTTTCTCATTAAACACAGCAGAACCAACCTTCTGATAGCAGGCACTCTGGAAGCAGAGGCCAGGCTGGAGCGACAGCGTTGAATATTTGAACCTGTCAGTGCAGAGCGGAGTGTATGTGTGTGTGTGTGTTTGCACGGAAGGCTTTGAAATTTCATCCACTCCGTTCCTTTTAACTCGGCTGAGGGGATGTATGCGTCTCGCTCCAGTTGTCCAATGGCTGTTAAGAAGCTCCGGAGCAACCCCCACCTCCAGCAACCATTCACACACACACACACACACACACACACACACACATGCTCGCACATACTGCTCGCTATCTGCCTCCACCACCACTCCCCCTCCCGCTCCTGTACTCCACCAGACCCTGCATTGTGTCAGGTAGTTTAATGTGAAATTGCTTTTCTTTCAAATTTCCCCCTGGAAACGCGGGTCGTCGCAAAATGTTACATCTCATAATGGCGTGTTATTGTTGTGCCTTCATACGAGTCTTTGGCTTCTGAGCGCAGGATGTTTCAGCACAGAGCTGAGGTCACACTCGCCTATTCCCCCCCCCCAACCCATTCCCCTTCCTCCGTCTCTCTCTCTCTCTTTGCCATCATGGATTCTACAACTGAGCTCTTCGTCTGCCGCGCGAAACACTGAAAACCCCGCTGATAAATTTATTACTACCTCACTGTATGATTACGCTGTGCATTAGCAGAGCTTAAATTTAATATGTCGGCCAACGCGGTGCTACAGGCCTGGCCTATCAGACACACTTTGTAAAGGCCCTGGAAGAGCCTCCCAGGGTGATCCTATCAGTCAGACACACTGTCAGCAGACACACTCAGTTAGTCAGCATTGAGCCAGAAATGTGGCCCAGCCAAGCCACACGCCACCGATGGCTGCTCCGCTGCGCCGCTGCTCTGGGCATCAAACTCCCCCGCCTGCCAATCAAAGCCCCAGCAAAGATGCTGACCTTTGTTCCCCCCGTTGAAATAAATGCCTTTCAACAGGTGATCCAACCGACATCACTGCCTCAAGTTTAAATATAACATAGGGTTTGTTTTCTTTTCTTTTCATGCTTTAATCCAGTCATTCCCAAGGAGACCAACAAATGTGTTGCTTGGGATTTTTTTTTTTTTTAACAGCATCAACAAAAACATGTATTTATTGCATTTTTATTTAAGATTGCATCTGCAGTACAACTCTGAGCCACATGAGGGAGCCTGTTCATTTCCTCTTCATGTCTCCTCATGGTGGCGCTGCTCCAATGAATCTGGGAAACTTGAATGGAAGTTACCTGGCTAAAGCAGAGGGTGTACAAAGACAGAATTTCTGCAATTGTTGTCTATGTTGTGAGTAAATAGAGAAATCCTGCACTTTTAACTTTTCACGGATGTTTTGTTTTCTCAAGTTAGACAGATATTGTAATGTATCGCTATATGATTGTCTCACAGTATATTAAATGTCACAGAATCGTTGTATCGCAGTATGGTTGGTTTTGTGGACCATGTATCGGGTGTCATACTGTGTACCGTGTGATTCCCACCTCTACAAAAGAGCTGCGCTAAATTTGGCCAAACTTTCACCTCTAAGGTAAGCTAACATTAGGTTGGACGTGAAACCAAACCCGGCTTTGTTAATGAAACACAAAATTAAAAGGTTTAAAGAGTAGATTACAGCTAATGTTGATTAACTGTCATTTGTGAAGTAAGCTAGCATGATGAAGCTTGTTAACTGACCCCCGATTTGTTAGTGATTAACACAATAACCCAGTAAAGACACCAGGTAATGTTAGCCAAACTTTCACCTAGCATTAAGTTGGACAAAATAAAAAAAAAAAGTTAGTTAAAGAAAAAATTATGTTTGTGATGTAAGCTAGCATCAGGGTGGATGTTTACTGAGTACTTGTCTTTTAAACTATTAACACACACACACAAAAACAACAGCTTAAGTCAAAAACTTCCACCTAGGTAGGTAAAGACCTTGCCATTTAACCAAAACATAGTTAAATTAAAAAAGAATAATAATAATAAATAAAGCAAAACTGCAGACTAATTTAGCTAAACTAATGCCTGTAACTCACATAACACATAAAATAAAATCATTCTGAATCTCTTGAAAACGGCTAGTTCACAAATAATGTGTCACACAGACGGCAATTAAAGAAAAGTAGTCACTAACATGGTAGTATCCACACATTTGCTTTTGTCACAATATATAATGTGACCATTAAAAAGTGGATCCTCCGTTCTGTATAAAAAAGACTCTTCAAACTGTCCTTCACATTCAGCTCTTTCTGCACCGCTGTATTTATGTCATCGGGCCTGTACAATTTATATATTTTTAGATTTTTATTCAGTACACAATGTCAGGCCTCCGACAATCACCTTAATAATAATCACCTGTCCAAACGTGGTAATTAGCATCTTCCACAACTGCGATCTACATTAATACGCAGCAGGTTAATGTCATGTTTCCTTACTGAGAGTATGTGGAAGGTTTAAGTGCAAGGTGCTGCCTCGGCAGCTCTCTGCTGTGTGATTATGTTCCCTTTTGCTTTGCCTTATTTTTACTCTCACATTTTCATCCTCGAAGATGACTATCAAAATAACTCGATCTGAGGCCACTCAAGGCTGCTTTTATCGGCGCTCGCAGAATGAGAAGGTCAATTTTTCAAGGCATTTCAGGTGGAGGGGGGTTGAGGGGGTTGTTCTAACCAGCTTGTTACTAAAAGAACCAAGAAGGCCTTGCGCTTCCCGAGGCTCTAATTGGGATCCATTTTCATTTTCATATGATTTTAAATGTCAAGAACAGTGTGCACGCAAAGTGTTTTGAATTTGCTCTGGAAGGCCTCAGTCTCCGGGTCAGATGAGTTGAAAGCCTGTTGGTTTATTATGAATAGAAGACTCGCTGGAGAAAAGCACTCAGCTGCAAAGTTTTTCCATTGAAAAGGAAAGGGAAAAAAAGAAGAAAAGAAAGATGATGTGTTGCTTCTGACCTCATCTGTGCTCCACTGAGAACATAATGTCAAAAGTTGCCAGTTCCTTTCTTCATTTGATGGAAACAAATCTTCAAGAAGGACACAGTGGCCAAGGTGGCAAATTTGTGGGTTTTCCCTGGACGCTCCACTTGCTCCTCATCTCCCAAAGTTACTTAAGTAAGGTGGAATTGTCGCTACAATTTATAAAAGGAAATGTTGACTTTGTTGTTTGCTTCATTGTAGCCGAATCCGGCTTGAAGTGGGAGTATGGTGATGTTGCTTTAGGGCCTTATGTGTCCATCCTCTGGGGTGAGCAATACTAATATTTAAACGGTATTGTTAGCAAAGATTAATTTGGGGTTCAAACTCTTTGTGTTCTTTACTGTTTGTGTGTAAAGGCTTCTCGCTCAGTAGAGAATGGTTATATAAAGGAGTCTGTCCTCCAGTGGAAAAGTCATTTTAGCAAATGAACAATAACAGCATGTTGGCATTCAAGTGACAAAACCCTCTCGTGGTTTATAAATATCATCTCATCAGCCAAGAGCGAAGGAGGTATTAGTGCCGTATCTTCACTGTAAAGTTTCGAGTTTAGATGAATCCAACAAACTGTTGACACAGGAGACGTTCTTTTCATATTTCACATCAACAGTCACAACAGGTTTGTTCTAACGGTAACCAGTCAATCCTTAACTATAACGCTGGGCTAGGCAACATGTCATCTGTTGTTGCTGATCAATAATTCAAGAATAATCTTTCAGCCTAAATTAAATCAATGATCCAAAAGAGAATTACACTTCTGCACAACCTCTAGACTCTGCTAAGGCCAGTAGACTTCGGCAAATCTCCGGACAGTTCAGAGGAAGACGATACTTTCTACTGACTGTTCGACAAAACAGCTACACATCCCTTTAATAGAATGATTGCTATTCCAGTGATTGTCACAACTGCTTACGCTGCTCCATACATTTTATGAAAAAAAATACTCAAAAAATGTTAATGTTGAACGACACCTATTACAACTTTTTAACTCCAGCTACAGTTCGGTATTTCTCTGATGCTACCGACTTGTTTTGCATTAACATAGGCATATATTTTAAGAATTAGTGACATCTAATGGTGGGTCTGCTGACGGTAACTAATTGAGAACTCCTCCTGTCCCGTTCCCAAGGACATCAAGGAATTACATTGGCCTTTTCATACCAGAAAGGATGTCATCCATATTTGCTTGCGTGATTAGCTACTTTAGAAACATGGTGGAACAAAAGGATGAAAACCCTTGCCTACAGTAAAAGGCATGTTTGAAAGCAAGTGTACACTATGTATTTATGTTGTATTTTAAACTTCTTAACCTTTACATACTGGACTTTTAAAGCTGTTGTAGGGATTTTTTGGGCTAATTTCTGCCGTGGTCCATAGCTGCCTCGAAACCCCTTAGTGAGAGCTTGTCAAGAACTAAGTCTTTCCAAATATAAGGATTGTAATGACAGAAACTTGCATTTTTTGCCTAGGTTAGTGACAAATTACATATTTTCTTCTCCGTCTAATCTCGAGTTGTTATGATATTAATACAACCTTTGTTTTTCTGTTTTAGACCATTTGGTTTTTTTCTTCTCTGTCACATGCTTGGGAAAGTGAGCATGGAAGGAAAAGAAATTTACCAGCTGATAAATCCCTTTAATTCAGGTGAAATTCACTTACATCAATTCATCATTAATGGTTATTACTAAGTCATACTGGATTTAAGTGACTTTGAATATACTATAATATAGTATTTTCTTTTCCTGCTCCTGAAATCCATTTGTCCAAGCAGGTGTGTGTTTCTACCTTAAACATCTCATTCCTTCATTTAATAAATGACACCCAGAGGACAAGACGGGGACAAGTCCCTGCCGACACCTGTGAAATATACACTGATAATGCTGCTGCCACTCCCTTAAAGCCGCTGCCTTTGACAGGCCAGGCCTCAGCGTGGTCAATTAGCAGCACACCAGACTGAACTTCTTTGATTCCCATGAATAAAGGGAGAGAACGGCGGGGATCTCTCCTGGGTCATAGGAGTGAGCGCCATCTTTAGCCTTAATATAGTGTGCACTCACTGTTTGCTATTTCTGCCAGACGATTACAAGCCGAGCCTCTGCCGCGGCTTCGTTCTGGGTATATGTGTCCCAGGGGTTGTGTGGCGGAGAGCGTCCCAGCTCCACCTCCACCCGGTTTCCTCCACATGTGAAAAACTCTGTCAGTTGTCGTCTGCACGGCTCAATATGAATGATTTAATTACCTGCTTTTTTAGACTTGAGCAATTATAGCTGAGCAGCACATATGTTAATTATATCTGACCTCACATTTTTGCTGCTCTGTTAATTGTTCGCTCAGATGACATTCCCGGATGACTGTCATTGCTGCCTGCGTATCGGGCAATTTAGAGTGGGGACAAAAAAATAAATAAAATAAATAATGACAGCAAAATGGCCGTGTGACAGATTTTAGTCGCAGGAAAAGTTTCATCTGCGGCGCTGACTTCCACACGGAGGGGAGTCGCAGCATGTAGGCCCCATCACTTGTCCTTTTAACCCATGTTTCTACCTCTGTTGCCAGTGGTTACATAATCATCTCCGCATTTCTTTGAACATACTGTAGACAGCTTTGTTTAATGTGCTATAAAAAGTGAAATAAGCCGTTGTCAGGCATGAACTGGCTCCAAATAACGTCTGCATCAGGTGTGGAAATAGTGCAGAGTATGCTGGTCACATATGACAAGGAAAAGTGGAATACTGTGTGGGTGAATGTGTTCACAACAGCAGGGGAGTCGGTCGAGTATCCATTCGATGGGGAAGTGCCTGACTTGGGCACACAGGAAACAGAACACGGTGTTGTTTTGGAACAGTGCAGAGATTTGTCTTGAGGTTTTGCAGGAGAATCTCTGGAGAATGCCTGGAGGGACGTATGAGGACATTTGTGTCCTCACAAACAAGCCCTCTGGACATTATCTGGACTCGAGTGCATAACTGAAAGCAGCCGTGGAAAACTTTATGTCCTTAACTTATGGCGTGAAAACTAAAAATAATGCCGTTATATAAATGACACAGTCTCTTTTGACACTTTGTCATTAAAGCTGCAGTAGGCAGGGTTGGCAACCCGCATTCGTGACATGTCCTTCCGGAGTTGGACACAGAGCCGGACACTGCAAAGGACTTCAAGAATCATTTGAATCCTAACAAACAGAGACTGACTCTCACCTTTGTACTGATCAATCGCTTGTGTCCACATCTGTTGCAGCGACTGTCCTTATGTCACAACATCCATGTGCCTTCTCTGTGGTCTTCAACACGTGGCCAAACCATCTCAACCTTGACACTCTTTTACTTTATTGCCAAACCATTCAACCGGATCTGTCTCTCAGACGCGCTCATTTATAACCGTGCCCATCCTGGTCACCCCCAATGAAAATCTAAGCATCCTCACCACCAGACAGTGCCACTGTCTTCAAGTCATATATCATAGCAGGTCTCGCTGGACCGTCCCTTTCACATTTGTTGCTCTCCTGTTGCCTGTTTAATCAACAGTTTTAAGATCAACACAAGTTTACAGTGTCCACAAATGTAAGTCTGATGTCAGGCATGTGTTTTTGCAGCAAACAGTCTGTAATTCGAGTAAAACGAGCGAGTCTGAGGATGCTGTGTGCGAGATGGCAGCCCTCTTCACTTCCTGTCGTGTTTTTCCTTTCACGTTTATTGCCCAGGAAACATCTAAACCCACTAATGCTTCAGTCCAAAGCTCACACTTTTTTAGCTCACTGCACATTTGCAAGTCTTAGTCTCCGGAAAAAAAAAAAAAAGAAAAGAAAAGAAAACATAAAGAAAAACAGCTTGTGGTGACAAATTGCTTCCTGAACTAATACATCTTGTTGAACGACACAAGAATTTCCCCAACATGGTTTCATCACACAGCTTTTTATGACATTTAATGGGGCCTGTTTTCACTTTTGCCATTACCGCACACCGAGGTTTAATTCTGGTGGCAGCGAGGAGGCAGAACAGAAGTCAAGGCAGCGTGCAAGGCAGAGACACACAGCGAGCTTTTCAAACTCATTTTATCTTGTGATATGATTGCAGCTGCGTGACTGCGGCCTTATGAAGCAGCGGCAGGAGAGATGAGAAATGCATGCGCCACTCGACACGATTACATTAGTTAATGCAGCAGTATGTCTGGGCGTGTTGTTTCTAATAGACTGTGCTTTTGTTTGTCACCTTAAGTGAGCAGAGACGCTTCTTTCCTTCACTCCGCTACACCAGAGTTTGGATTTGGAAAATAGGATGAATCTTATTTTGTTCAGTGAAGAAAGTGTTGTGTTACAGTTCCTGTTATGCAGGTACTTAAAGGAGCATAAAGTATTAAATAAAACAAACCAGGGACTCAATTAATGCCAGTAAACTGAGTGAATGTCGTCTCACATATGAAACACCTTCACTTCTTTGCACACATGGATTAAACTAATGAGCATGTGTCAGAATAATCTACACCAGGCTGAGACAATACAAATCCAGAGAGGTCCTGTTGGAGGATGTTTTCTTAAGAATATCTAAAAAAAAGTCTAGTTGTTTCAGTGGTTAAATCCAATATGTTATATATTTAGATATTTGCATCAGTGTCTGTGTGATCAACAACTCACTATTAAATCAAATTAAAATTAATTAATAATTAATGTTATGGTTTTTAGTTGATTTAAACATTGAATGCAAAAATAAAATACAAAAACATCACGTCAGGTTGTAAAAATAAGTGTAGGTGATTGATATAGATGTTGAAAGTGTGTTTACAGATCACTTCTGTTTTTTTGCTGATGAAATGTTTACATGTATCGCGTGAACACGTGGCTGATGTTCACTGATTGTCGAGCTGATGTCGGGTTCAGTCACATGGTAATTTCATGTTTGTTTAAAGCAACGCAAAGTAAAATAAGGTGATAATAAGTAGAAAATGATATGTGATTAACCTTGTGTTTCTGATAACAACTGGGGTTTACTATTTCTGACAGGACAGTGAACACAACACACGGACGTCTAAAGCCATCCATGGTGGATGTTTATGGTTTTCCTCCACAACAACTCAAAATTAACCACCATGGTTTGGATTATGTCAATAGTTTTCAGTGGTTACAATTCAACTATAGTTAATTAGGAGGGGTGATGGTCGTTATTGGTGAAATTTATCATCTGCCATCTTCACTTTTTATGAAAACAGCCACTAGGTTTCCTCATATACTATATATACATAAGTTTTATATACTATATATACATAAGTTTCCTCATATACTGTATCAGCTGCCACTTGCGTTATGTCAGCACTATTTGGGCAGTGCGGCTTCCTGCCAAAATGGCGTCGTTTTGATTAAGACTGTCGCGCGATGGGTTTTGTGTGACGTCAGCGGCTGTAGTTCTACTGTCTCTATTGTTGTAGGCTTCTCCAGCTTGTTGTGATGGATTGTTTAAATTAAAAAGAGAAACATTAGTGGAAGCTGCAGTTAGCCACCAGGGGGCGACACTGCTGGTAGAAAAATGGAAATCCTTTTGGAACTGAATATATACAGTCTATGCTTCTAACAAAGACTGTGAGGGCGCAAGACAAACAGGCAGGTTGGTTATCAACAGACAAGGATGCTGTCCAGTCTTTCCTACAAATGCGAATGAAAACGTGTCCTATTTTTTAAGGTTTGTTTACACTAATCGTGATGGAAAATGCACCAGGAAATGCCAATTTTTGTGATTATTGCAAAGATGTAACACTAACTTTACTAGTAGTAGTACTAGTAACTTTACTGTAGTGGTTAGCAGTGGTTAGCCTTCTGCAAGGAGTTTGCATGTTCTCCCCGTGGTGTGTGGGTTCTCACCGGGTACTCCGGCTTCCTCCCACAGTCCAAAAACATGCAGATGTGGGGATTAGGTTAATTGGACACTCTAAATTGCCCGTAGGTGTGAATGTGAGAGTGAATGGTTGTCTGTCTCTATGTGGCCCTGTGATGGACTATGGACTGGTGCCCCCCGCGACCCCTAGTGGATAAAGCGGCAGAAAATGAGTGAGAGTGAGAATGTCCCCATGTTGTGTGAGACAAGGAGGACAGTTGCTACATGTGTGCACCACGAGCTGATGAGCAGGCAAACAGTAAGAAACCAGGTCAGGAACTGAGTGAGGGAGTCGTACTACCTGGTCAATTTTGAAAATCCAGTGTGTGATTGTCACATGACTCAAGCTCTTGATCACACTTTAATGTAAACATGACTTATTAGCTCCAGACACCAGTTATGTGAGTGAATGTAACAGACACACCCTTCTACACAGGTGCATCTACAAAAAAAAGGACAATAGGGAAGCAAAGAACCAAAAACAAAAGTTCCATATGTGTCGATTGGTGCTTTATACATAATAACACATGCTATACGATAATAATTGGCATCGTTACATGAACACGTCCACATTTGTGCGAGTGACATGACTTTAAAATTGATTCTGGTTCAGTGCAAATGTAACGTAACAGTATTGTGAGGTCTTTAACTTAATTAATTGACAACGGTCTCGTCGGACAGAGGAAATTTCAGAAATGAGGTTAAAGAAATAAGTGTTTTTAAAACAAATTAGACACCCAAAGTTGAAGTTTCTCACTTCCTGTCAGTTGTAATGTCTCATAGCTGCTCCATGGAATTTGTGTGTATGTTTTTTTTTTTTTTTTTTGGATTTGGTTGAGATTGGGAGCTGATGGCAGCACACATTCATTAAGCAGAGCGGCTCAGTCGTCTGCCCACCAGGATCGGCAGACAGCTGTCACTTCACTGAGACACTCCTGCACTGATTGTACATCAACATTCCACTGCACAGAGACTCACTTGGACATTTACATACACATCAACGCGGGCCGGCTGCAGTCAGAGCGCTGGGTGACTGTCAGCACCCATTACACGCCTACGACCTTTGCTCCAGCTCCCATCCGGATGTGCAGGTGGATGTTTATGTCAGGGTGGATGATGGTGACGGCGATGTACATAACGCTGTATTATTTATTTCAAACTACAACTGTGAGCTAAACAGAGCTAATTAGCTACATGGATGATACATCTGGTGAAAGTATCTTTTTTAGGTTGTCATTATATATATATATACACAGTACTGTGCATAAGTCTTAGGCCACCATTAGATTTATTGTTTTAGCAATGCTATAATGACCATACTGTTTATTATTTCTCAATGACTTTATTGGAACACATCCTGAAAATATGGAGAAACACATATGCAGTTTGAAAATAACATCTTTTTCAGAAACAACAAACAACAAAAATGCTTCTATAATATTTAGTGTGACCTACATTTAAACTTGAACAATAACACAACCATGGCTCTTTAAAACCTGGAATGGAACCCTAATGTTATTGGTCAAACCTGTGTTTCTCTTACTATTTCATGGCAACAAATAGCTGCTGTGAAAAAGGTCTATTATACCTGGTTTACTCAAGACATGTTGGAGCATTACATACACATGTTGCACAAGTTCAACTCTCTGACAGGTTGATCATATAGTAGAAGACTGACTTTTAGTCACGTCTTTTCAATCTGAACGCCAATGATCACAAATATGACATAAAAACAACAGAGCTGCTGGTGGCCTAAGACTTATGCACAGTACAGTATATATATATACAAATGATATAAATGATTTAAAGTCAAAGGAAATAAATGAGGATGTTGCCAAAATAGTCTTTAACCTTGTGTCTGTACTTGGCTGAGACAAAAGAGTGAGAAATTCAAGTCATATCAATCTCCATTTGGAAGATCTGATATTTATTCATTCATCCATTCATTAATTCATCCACTGCTTTATCCTCCACATTAGGGTTTGCGGGGGCTGCTGGTGCCAATCCCAGCTGACAAAGGGCTAAAGGCAGGTTACACCTTGGAGAGGTCACCAGACAGACAACCGTTCGCTGTTACATTAACACCTGCAGGCAATTTAGAGTGTTCAGTTAACCTCTGCATGTTTTTGGACTGTGGGAGGAAACTGGAGAACCTGGAGAAAACCCACACACACACACACACACAAGGGAGAACATGCAAACACCATTCAGAACAGCCCTCAGTCAGACCGGGTCACAAACCTGGGTCTTTTTGTTGCAATATAATATTCGGTTATATGCATTTTCCTATATTCTCTGCACAGATCTCGCAAGACCATCGCCATCATACTAGATTAAACCCCGATAGTCTCGTGTGACCCCCAGCTGTTATAATCCTGAATAATTTTATTGATGTACCAAGTTAGAGAGATCAAAATTTTGTACAATTTGCACCAATAGTTCTTTGAAAATGTCTTTCATTATCAAGTAAAATGTATAGAATCTGAATTATCTCCAGATAAATCAATATCCAGTTGAAATGGAAATCAAATCAAACCAGCAATCAGATTAATTAAGGGAAACCATCATTGATACCATTGCTATGTTTCACTATAAACGAATCAAAAAATAATTTCAAGATTTCAAACTCGTTTCATTGACTGTCGATCCAACAAATCTATACCTCCCTCAGTGGACATGAAGGGGCTGCATATTAATTACTCTTTTCAATCAGTTCATCAAAAATGTATAAAATGGACTGAATGATTTTAAAGTGAAATATGGGCTTTCACCTCCAAAGTGCACATAAAGAAAATGTTTTACGTCTTAACCCCCTGTCAGAGTTTTACGACATGCTTCTTCTCACGCTTCCTGTACATCACCGCACTAAAGCCTTTTTTTCCCCCTGTCTTCCCCTTCATTGGTATTCAAACACGCTGGTCCAAGATGGCGCTCTGTTAAAGAACGTGGAAGGGGGCGTCACCTCTCAGTTAAGGCGGGCTGCCATCCTCGAGGCCTGGTGTGCCTGGACAGTTGGCCTCAGAGTTAGCGAGTGCGACCGTGGAGGAACGGCAGCTAAGTAAACAGAGCCTGCAGCTCAGCGAGGCCGTGCGGTCGGTGACAGGGCGGGCGTGACGCGACAGGACAGAGGCCAGAGCCAGAACCAGAACCAGAGCCAAAATCAGAGCCAGAGCCAGAGCCAGCTGCCATCCATTACTTTTACCTGAGGAGGAGAGACGGGGAGATTGAGCTAAGGCCACGGCTCCTTTTCAACGCTCTCCTCTGCATTCTAATTCCACCTGCACTTTGAAATAGGGATCACAATCTGCCGCCTGAGAAACGTGGCCTCTTAAAGGAAGAGGGGGAGAAAAAATCCTCCTTCCGGCTTCATGATTTAGTGACGAGTCATTTTACATACACACACACACAAGTGAAGTGTTTTTGAGTACAACTCTAGTTTTTTTGCTAGAGTGTTGAACCTGCAAACCTGTTGGAGATTGACAGATTTAAAACATTGATTATTTATTATGGAAGTCAGTCCTTATAGTTTAGGATGAAGAATTTGTGACGGTGTATTCAAAAAGCTGGGTCACATACGAGCGGATCTTTGTGACCGTCAATACCAGAAAGAAATAACTGCACATGTCAAAATGTACATGTGGAAATGCAGAAGAAATTTTGACCCAGTCTCTGCAATTTTATGTACAATTTTGCAAACCCCAGATTTGTTTAAGTTCACTGTTTAGAGTTAAGACAAGAACTTTAGTAAATGTCCAAGAAGCAGTGATCAATATTGCAACAAGTTAAAAAATAAATAAATAAAAGTAAGCACATAATTAACATTCCTTGGAAAATTGACACAGGAATTTATTAAATGCACATTTTGTTTTCAAAACATTTGCTCTACAGTGTTGGATCAAAAACAAGAAGATATGAGGAATACTGACATTTTAAATAGGCAACGTTTGCCTTTATTTCCTAGATTATTTACACCTCGAGATGAGCAAAATGTCCTTGAACTATTGAAAAAAAATCCCTTGAAATTCACGTAATAGACTTTTGCATAGTTTTGGTTTGGAAATGGCTAACATCTGTGAAAGACACAGCTCAGGCCCCATGACAAGCTAAGAGCTATGCTAACAGGCTAGCCTGTATCCATATAAATACCTTGACTCAAATAAATTAAATTGATAAGGCTAATGGAACAGTGACTGCTGAGTTTTTTATATGTTTTAAACTGTTATGGTTATTGTGCAGATAGTATAACATTTTATTCTAAAAGATCTTTAAAAAAAAAAGTATTGAATTTGCAGAAGCCTGGTTTCACCCATGATAGAAGAAACAAAGTATTTCCCGACATGGAAATGATTAAAAACGCCCCCAGAATAAACAAAAACAACGGTTATTAAAAGAGCAAATTTCTTATTATACCAACACAAACCACTTCCCACCATCGAGAACTTGACCATGCAATGAGCGTTTGTGCAAAGACCATGAAGCAGGGGCTGATTTGCGAGGTGCTGCTCACAGATATCACTATTGGAGTGGAAAGTACACATGACAACTGGTTTGCAGACTCCAAATGAGAAACCACCACAAACTGAGTGGGGGGGAGTGGGGGGAGTAGGGGGATGGAGTTGAAAACAGTCTGGATTGGCAGCCAGTGACAGTGATAAATTTTACCAATCGTCCAGTGTGAAGATCTGTCTAATCTTTGCGGTGGCTCGCAGCGGGGTAGGACCCCATCACTCTCCCATTATTTGACAACAAAACATCCGCCGAGTGCACTGAGCCGGGTTGAGTTAGCTGCAATACACTCCCCGCATACACAAATCCCCAGCGAGGGGGGGGGGTTATAAAGTAGCCAGCCGTTAAAGGGGCAGGCCATCAAAACGCAACCGCAAACCACCTATCCACACACTCTCACCGTAGAGTGGATGATGAAAGAGGACAAAACAAAGCCGTCCGTCAATAGCCTTTAATTCTGAATAGAGAGCGAATAAAATTCAATGCCGATAATGGCCTTCATTTTCCTGCAGACTCTTGAAATGGATTCGATGGCTTAATTTGGCGTCGGCAGGTGGGACGCGACTGGCAAACGCATACAGCAGCACGGCGTTCGACTCCGCAGGACTCAATAAACAGTGTTTGCAGCAGTTTAGCAACAAAACCTGTCTTTTCTTTTTTTGCTCTCCGAGTGCCTGCTGCATCGCGGTCCATATGCATCTCTCGCAGCCATGTGATGTTGTGCTGGCAGTTGCTCGCGCTGCGTTTACACCCAAAATGTTATTTTGATTTCACTGACACTGAGATAATGTTTCATAACACACAGTCAGTCACGAATTAGCCCATCTGTCTGTTTGAGCTTCCCGGTGCTGATGGAATCTGTGTGTGTGTGTGTGTGTGTGTGTGTCTCTCTTCACCAGGACTCGCTGACGTCTGTCAGCTCATTGAGCGACTCCTCCACAAATTGTATTTGAGCCAAAAATCCTGATCCCTCATGTCGCTGTTGCTCCTCTCGCACTTTGTCCTCACACTCCTCCCCGTCTTGTCGACACGCACATATGCTGACATTACATGACATTAGCAAAATAAATAAATAAAATGGGAAGAAAAAAAAAAATCCAATTTTTGTGTTAGTCAGACTAAAAACGGACGTTTAAAATGAATGTGATAAAATGGAAACACGCAGATAATGTGATTGGAAGTTGAGCTACTACAGCATATATACTGTACATTCAACCGGACCCAAACTATTCAAGACCCCTGTCCCTGACCTTTGACCCGGAAATAATAGAAGTTGATACACACAAGAAGAAGAAGAAGACAACAGCAGGAAAAACATGAATGAATCCAGACAAGCGCAGTGTTTGAACTGATGAGGCGACTTCATTTATGCTTACGGAATTAAACATATTAAAACTAATGAATGGTAGGAAGACAGGAAATGGTGGTTGGCACAGTAACAACTAGCTGTCGGCTAAAGTTGCCCAACACCAACTGAAAGTGTGCATATCGCCGCCTAGTGTTGTGGAGGCTGACACACTGGATCCAGTAAATCAGATCAAAATGAAATCACATTCAAAATCACAAATCACCAATTTTCATTTGTGTAATCTAAGCCAACTGCCAACCCAGAATGTTTAAAGATAGTGTTGTTAATGGGATTATTTGGATTATTTTTGCAACAGTATTTGAAAGACAGTGGAAATATTCTGGAGTTGTAGAGAGAAAATATATATTATGGACAGGAAAATGCTGTCTCTCACGGTGTCATTTGTTTTTTAATTCGCTTCACTTTTATCGGGTACCAATTTTATCGGTCTCGCAAATAAAGATTCATCAACAATAGTT
Source organism: Brachirus orientalis (assembly GCA_016785285.1). Lineage (NCBI taxonomy): Eukaryota > Metazoa > Chordata > Actinopteri > Pleuronectiformes > Soleidae > Brachirus > Brachirus orientalis. Next base: position 1,579,215 of record JAFBJR010018220.1, read on the forward strand.
TGTAGTTGATGAAAGATTATTTACGACAACGCGGGCTTAAAGGTGAAATAAATACTCATTCTGCGGTAATGAAAGAACAGCAGTTCATACAGTCAAGTCATTAAACACTTTGTATACTGCTAAATAAAAATAATTTCACCCAAATTTTGAACGATGGACATTTAATGTCCCCTGAAGCGACTCGACGGCTCGATGCACTTTTTCTCCAAAAGAGTCAAAAAGGGCAGTGATTTAATCCTCTGTGCAGCCAAAGCGACAGTATGTAACACGACGCCTTTAAATCCATAAAGACTTGATCTATATCAGGAGGAGGATATAAAGCTATACGCCATCAGAGATTTTACTGTTAGTGTCTTGCTGTTTTTATGGTGCTCTCTTTTTAATATCTCTCCTCACATCATGTCATTATGGGCAATTTTACAAATCAGTGAGTAGAACTGCTTTATGGTAATATTAGCTTTTTTATTGGATTTTATTGGAGTCATCTCCCGCTTTAAATTGTCAGGTATTTCTCGAGATTAAGAAAAGAGACATTCCACTTTTGTGCCGTATAAAAGCTGATTTTCAGTTTCCTGGAAACTATAACTATGTTTTATTTTGTTTTGCACAGAAGACATTTATGGATTTACATTGAAAGATAAAAATCAGACAAGAGTTCAGCTTTTTTTATTTTCCTTCTGAACATTTTTTTTTTTTTAATCCAAGCAAAGAAACATTTTAAAGTTACAGTTTGTAGAAGTTATGGAGGATTTATCAGGAAATACAGTATTTATGAATACGTTTTATTAATTTATTATCACTGCTGTACTTCTGTTAGCGTAGAATAAGGCCTTTTATTACACAGGGCAGGGTTTTGTTGCATAGAATTTGCCATTTTGTAACAACATCTTTGTACAGTAGCCCAGAATGGACAAATCTGTCCCACTCATGAGCTCCCAGTAGCTCCCAGTCTCTTTCAACTCGCCAAAGATATCAATAATCAAACGTAAACCTGCCTATATTTGTATCCTGTCAGACTCAGAGGCATCCTCACCCGCTTCTAAGAATTAATGATTATTAAGAGCCCAAAAACATACTGTTTTCACAAAGAATAGGAAACAGAGTTTTGTTTCATGAGTGTAAACAACAAATGTGTGTCAAATCAAAGTGATGTTGTTTAATATGTGACACAGAGACAAAGTAGTGACGGTCAAAGCAGTTGTTTTCTTTGTACTGAATCATTAGAATCAGTTTTATGAACAGATGAGTTCACTGAATGGTTCAGTACTTCCTGCATGACCGGAGCACAGACTGACACAGTCACTGAAGTGAAATACGGCTAAACGGGTCGTGATTGGGCTCACCATCTCCGTCTTTCAGCAGTGCTGTCGCTAAATACACCAGACTCCTCTGTGAAATATGGAGATTTTAGAAATGTCCTTGTTAAATGTTGGAGATTAACACATGTTGTACTATAGCTGATAGGAAAGGAAAAAACTAATAAAATAAAAAAACAAGTAGAATGTTCAGGCAAAACAAGCTCATTCAGTTTGTTTGGGTTGAAATAAGGTGTGAGAACAAATGTGAAAAAACACGAGTAGCTCTCAGAAGTAAAAAAAAAATGATGTTTTCATGTTTGTATGGTACCTACAGGCTACCGTAGTGCTTTATACTCAACTCAGATGGAATATGCAAAGCAGACGTGATCAGTCGGCTGCATTATGCAACTTCACCCCTAGTTGTCACTAAATCCTCCACACTGGTCCTTCAAATCAATCAACAGTTCATACAGTACTTGGTTAGACAACTGGCTGGCTGCCATATACGTCCCGATGTTGTGTCATTGTCCACTGAAAATATATCGTCAGCCTGTTTCTGAATTCATCGTCCCATCATTCAGCTTTTCCATTAGTTTGTCGTTGGTCCATTTTCAGTGTCTTTATCCAGAAAATGTCCGACCTGTTCCTCAGATTCTAAACACTGTGGTCTACACTTGGTTAAAAACACACCTGAAACATCCCGGCTCCTAACACTGACCCTTTCGTGGAAGCTCCACCCTCCAAAGTGTCTTCATCTGGTGAAGAGGTTGTCTGTAGTGGAAATGTCCAAAGTCCTGTAGAGTGCTTCCATTTGTCCCTTGACAGTAGATGATAGTTTCTCTAAAACATAATCTCGCGTACAATATTAATCCAGTCTTTGGTTAAACCATATTCTGGTAATTCTCTTTTTCCCTACTGCAGTAAGTAATGCCTTAATATTCCAATTTTCACCTTAAATATCTCCAAAGTAAAAAGCTTCCCAGCTCCTAAAGACACTGTATGATAGTGGTTTGCACTATCAATCCCACAGAGTCTCCAGCAGGTGTCGCCACCGTCCTGATGGCGTTTCTTGGCCGGTGTAATGAAGAATCTTCCACTTGAAACGTACCTTTTGTGTGACTCTCTAACTCTCTACCTTGTTAACTTCTGCAGCCCGATGTTAAGACGACAGACGTTGATTTGTCAGGTTTATCACGGGTAACATATCATTTTTGTTTCTTTTTTTTTTGCCCATAATTTAATCAAGAAAATGGATAACTGGCCCACGCTTTAATTAATTTTTCTTTCTTGTCTTTTCTTTCGTCAATATCCGATACAATATGGCAAAAAAAATTGGTAGCACCATACATGCATTGAGACAAAAGTTACCAATTTAAATGACGATAACTTTACTTTTCGTTATTTGGGTACAGTGTTACTCACTGAAGTGACTTTGTAAGTGTTATGGGAAGACTCTGCAGCGACGAGTGGGAAGATGGTTATTAAATGTACACTTAGTTGGTGCTGAAAACTTAAGTATAAATATAAAATAATGAAGCGGTTTGGGTAAAAAAAAAAAAAAAAGCAGTCCCCCTTGCGTCTCTAACAACAGCAGAGAATCCTCGACTGTGTCTCGGCTCCGTTTGAACTCAGTGCAGTTGATGAGTGAACAATCATTTACTATCTATTAATGAAATAAACTGGTGCTGCAGAGAAGCGTGGAGCTTTCTGATGGAGCGGCTTAATAAAGCATCATCACGTCTCTTTTCTCTTTTTCTCGGGCTGATTAGAAGGTTTGGTTCGCAGCCTTGTCTTTTCAACTCACACTTTCATTTTGTTGTGTGATTGGTTGCTGATTAGTTGGATATAATTGGATTTCTTTTACTCTTTTTTTTTTCTTCCCCCCCTCCTCCCCTGTTGCCGTCCTTCGCCGCTCCTTTTGTCTGTCTCTTTAATGTCCTTTAAGAGGCCGACGCGTGATAAAGAGCCGTGGAGATAAATGACCTTGAACTTTAACTCTGAACTTTGTCCACGTCTCCGTCTCCCTCCCTGTCGTCTTTCACTCCGCCTCGCCCGTTCCTCATTTACATGGGGCTGCAGTCAGAGCTCTAACAATCCATTAGCTCGGCGAGGATGTTTGAGGAGATCCATGCAAATAAGTGTGAAATTACACTGTAATCAGTCATGTAAATCGCACCGGTTCTCAATCTGGGCATCATTATTTCTTTGCACGTGTTTGGAAACTGGCATGCGGGGGCGACGGGTGAGGGTTCGGGGGAGAAACTGAGGAGGAGAGAGAGCACAAGGCGAGGAATAAAAAGATTATACAAGAAGTGTTTGACAAGGAAGAGAATATGAAAAACACTCGCTTTGATTCTTTTTTTTTTTCCTCCCCTCCCTGAAATGAACTTGTTTTCTGCTTTAAAAATTCATGCCCTGATCAAAATTGTTCAGCAATGCGAGACTTTTCCAGTGCAGAGGCTTTCTGCCTCCCTCTTTGATGAGGAGAGAGAGAGAGAGGAGGAAGGAAAGACGGAGGAGTGTGATGAGACAGAGAGATGGACGACAGGGCGGCTGCAGCACGACAGGAGGAAATCACTAAAGACGGCGCTGTAATGGAGGAACGTGGGAAAACATTTTTGTCGCGGTCAGTCTCTACAGGTTCTTCCATGGCTGATCTTTTTCAGATCAGTGCGAGCAATTTTATATATATAATGCCTAAAATATTCTATATCTGACTAATATGTTTTAAATTAAAACAAGTTATAAACCACATACTAAATAAATGACGATTGAGACCAATGTTTACTGAAAATGACCTTGGGGCCAGTGAACTTTTTAATAATGTCTTGATAATCCATCATGATATTGCAAATTAAAAATAATAGTCAGGGTGATATCGCACACCATTTCAAAGTAAAAGTGCTTGTTTTGATATGTAGTTTACAAAAAGTGAATCTGTAAATTACAAATAAGCAGGCAGAAATAAAAAAATGGAATCTAGACAATTGTAGTTAAAACAATACACAAGGTTATACATAATTAAGTGTTGAATTTTGATACATTATTGTATTATTATTATTATGAAAATATTGTCATTGTAACATTAAAGTAGGTGTCGGGCCACGCAGCATGAACTGAGGGGCCGCATGTGGCATGCGGGCCACAAGTTTGACACCTCTGTTATAAATCAATGGGGAAGTAGGAGCTGATTTTCCCCATAGACTTTCATTCAAATTGATTTCTTTTCTTCTTTTTTTTTTTTGCGAACACCAGAGTCGCCCCCTGGTGGCCTAACTTCATATTTGGCTTCAGGAGTCACCCAGAATATGTTAAGTCATTTGACAAACTTAAATATTAACGATATAAAGACGTGGGAATACGTGGGAATACACAAATCTGTGTGGATCGTTTGTCTTTGTCGTTATTCTTCACTACAGCAAACAAATGTTTCTTCACAGTCGAGTTGACATTTGCATGTTGCTGCAGTTGTATTAACTTTTTTTTTTTTTTTTTTGTAAATTTGTCCGTCCACTGTCTTCAGGACGCTTGGCTTAATTGAACTTTGGCATGGTGGTGCACCTTGGTGTGGAAAGTTTGGTTTATTTTTATGCATAGGAAATTGGATTTCCTTGGAAGAATAATAATAACATTGGCGGGGAAAAAAAAGAAATAAATAAATAAACAACAACAGGGACCAGCAGCTTCACTTACAGTTTAATATAAAAGCAACAGCAGTGTGTGGAAAAAGGCAGAGAAGTGTAACGTTTTGGCCAATTAAATGGCTGCAAGCAGGCAACATTTATAATTAAAATTTCCTATGGAGGGTAAAAGTTGTAAAATCCTGCTTTGTGCTAAATGAACATCAAAGTACTGTAAGTAGAAATTAGTTTGAGCAGTGTAATAAAAAAAAAGTTTAAAGTCAAACATAATTATTTTAGAGGGATGTTAGAGCCGGAGACGCGTCAGTGACCATTATTTGACTGGATTTTTATTCATCCACCATTAAAAGACAATGTCGAATACTGATGCCAATATCACTTTAATAGTTATTTCACTCCTTTTAAACTACAAAAGCTGTCAGCAACACCTTTGTGTCATTTCAAGACATTGCATATAACATTTCCAGACACTTGTATTACATGTTTCACACTAATGGGTGTGTGTGCAAATAAAAGTAATTCGAATTAATATGATGTACATTTCTTTAGTTAAACACAAATGAAAACACCAATTAAAAGAAAGTATAAATGTTTATTTAATAAATTTAGTCCAGGTTCATGACTGCAAACAGATGCCATATTTAAAACATGTTGAAAAACATTTTAAGTGATTGATTTGGTGTGTTTTTTTTGCGATGGACCAATTAATGCATGTTGAACATGAGTGACATGTTGGCCTGCAGATATTTTTAGTTAAATTGTATTATATGTTTGGTAAATTAATGTTTTGTGAGAAACTGGGCAGATTATATAGCATTGTACCTCTTTCTGCTCTTTTTCATGCAGCTATTTGGGATTTTGAGGCCATGACGGTGGTGCAGTGGTTAGCACTCTTGCCTTTGCAGGCAAGAGTTTCCTCCCACAGTCTAAAAACATGCAGATTATGGGATTAGGCCAGTTGGACCTGTTGGTAATGGGGCCCTGTGATGGACTGGTGACCTGTCCAGGGTTTGACCCGCACCAGCGACCTTCATGTGGAGGATAAAGCAGTAGAAGAGTGATGAGTGTATGAGGAGTATTTTGTTTGGTTAAAGAATAAAATTAAAATCTTAAATAAAAAAAAAAAAAAAGACGGTGAGACTTTGAGAACAAACGGTCTTCGTCAAACGCCGCCTTTTACGAAGCATAAACATGTCATAGTGTAAAGTCTATAAAAACATTGACTGTTGTGTTGTTGTTTTTTTTTTCTTTTTTGTGTCGGTCTGTCGTTCATCTGACAGTAAAATCACAGTAAAGCAGTCCAACTCCGCTCTATAAAGTGCACTATTTTATTTTTCTCTACAGATGCCATTTATAGTTTTGTCTGCGAATTTCATCAGCACTTTTTTTTTACGAGAGGTTGTCCGTGTTTGACACGGCTTTTATGAGGCCAGTTACTTTTTATGTGGAGCCTTCAGTGGGAAATGTTGATGTGGTATGATTGCTGGATTTGGAAATTTATAGGGATCAGTGTGTTGTGTGTAATATACAGTACACAGAGTGCGTCAGGGGAGTCGTCGTGTGGAGCTCTTGATTTAGACTTTAAGTTTAAGTATAAATCTAATAATAATAACCATAAATTTATATATATATATATATATATATATATATATATATATATATGTTTTTAGGGCTGTGAAACAAATAAAAGATGAATATAGTTATATCAAACCAGAGAATAAATGTAGATTTAGCTCAAAAAACCTAATTTTAATATTGTTTTATTAGAATCTTTAAACGATAACTCCGATTCTCCGCAGTGAACTATGAAAATTGGATGCACTTCCACACTACTTTGTTTTTCATTCATCCACCAGGAAAACTTTCCGAAGAAGAACCTTGTTTTTTTTAATGGTCACCAGGCCAAGACAGTTGGGGATTTAAAACACAACAAAGAAGAAGAAAAAAAATATGTATATATCTTAATAAACATTTTAAGAATTCAACTTTGTGACCATTTCAAGTAGATGCATTTATAAACTGAATAAAAAATAAAAAACCCAGGCCAAACTTAATAAGACAATAAAAATGTTTATTGTGCATACTCATATTAATATGATGCCACTTTTGCGGCGGTTTAAAGCATTGGTGCCCAAACACTGGGTCGGGACCCACAGATGGATCTCTGAGTCCTTAAACAAATTCGCTAAAGTTCTCCATGTATGCATTTTTAATAATATTAATTAAATTAAGTTTTTTTTATCTTACCAAACCTTTCTGATAAGTTATTAGTATACCAATTCAAAATGATATCAGGTTTTACAGATATGGCTGTTTAAAAATCAACATAAAACTTTTTGTGGATTGGCATTTAAAAAAAACAAACAAACAAATAATTGACATTTCAGTCCACTAGATGGTGCCACTATCTCTACCTCACTAGAGCTGTTGTATGTATTGCGAGATATGATTGCGCAAATATTTGCGATATCGTGATAATATCACATGGTAGTTCAATATTTCAATAATATTGTACCATGTGTTGATATCGTGATAATATGTATTGCATTAAGTCTCGTGATAATATCGTGTCATGACTTTAATATTGTGATGTCATATTGTGACTTAAATATCATGATAATATTGTATCGTGTGTTAAAAGTATCATAATATCATATCGTGACTTAAATATCGTGATACTTTTGTATCGTGCTGTCTCTGGCTAAATCCCACCTCTTCTATAGATCCCCGGAAATACGCATCATTTGTTTTTTGTTTTCTTATCCTTTTCTGCTCGCGGATTATAAAGTAGTAGATTAAAACACACAAATATGCTTTTTGTGAAAACCCAGTTTTTAAATAAAGTCAGTTTGAAGTTTGCGATACATAAAAACCAAGTGTTTTGTATTTGGTTGCAGCATTTTTGTTTTATTTTTGTGGTTGCCCTTTTAATCCTCTCTTCTTTTTCAAGCAGTTCTTACTTTTCCTGCAACATAATATATTTTCCAATTGTTGTCATTAGTTAAACCATTTTTTTTTTTTTTTGGGGAAAAAAGACTTGTGGCCATCTCCATGCAAATAATGATTAATCACATCTGGCTGGAGTCCATTTGTTCTCGCGCAGAGACACTCCTCAGGTGATTCATCAAGAGATTCTCCTCCTGTACTTTCATTTTCACCCCCATTTGTTTCTCTTTCCCCCTACTTTTTTCTTTTTTTTTTCCACTTTCATCATAAGGTGCATGCTAATGCTCTGTGCAGCTGACAGTAGAGGCTGAAATACATCATTGTCTGATTACATTCTATAAATGGACTTGTGGCTATTTTGTCACAGCGTCATTAGATATGAAGAGCGTTTCTTTTATTTTTCACAGTGGAAGCAGGTACAGGCTCGTCGGAACGTCCGTCTGCTCTGCGGGAACTCGGCGCTCTCACGGCAAACGCTGCCGAGGGAATAACCAGCCGTCAGGAAGGGGCTCTATTAGAATATCTCTGATGGATCCCAGTGTGAGCGTTGACGTGGAGGCTTTTTTTTTTTTTTTTTCTTTAAAAGTACCTTATGCATAAATGGTGTGATTCAGACGGCAGCTTAAGCCCCTCACAGAGGTGCTTAAATCTCCTCTCGCGCGCAGTTTCCTCATTCTGCTCATTCTGCCACTGAACTGCGGCGCAAAGCCGTGCCACTGCCGCCAACCTGCACGCTCAAAACGGATCCTACAAAGCCCAATAGAAATTCACAACTTGTATTTGTGTAGCATAATGTACAAAATGTCAATTTCAGATGTAATTGGCCTATTTGGTGACATTCTTTTCATACCCAGCCAGATAAAAAAGAAGTGTTCTTGTACTTTTCTGCAAACTATAAGCAACGACACTTCGGTACATTCTGTACATGGGAAATGTTCAAATGTTACGCTTTGACAAATGGGTTTCACACTTTTATGATACACATTTTTAGAGTAGATTAGTTTTACTAGAATTAGTCGTAGTGGTGTAGTGGTCAGCATTCTTGCAGCAAGAAGACCCGGGTTTGTGACATGGAGTTTGCATGTTCTCCCTGTGTGTGTGTGTGTGTGTGGGTTTTCTCCAGTTTCCTCCCACAGTCCAAAAACATTGCAGATTGGGGGATTAGGCCAATAGGACACTCTAAATTACCCGCAGGTGTGGCCCTGTGATGGACTGGCGACCTGTCCAGGGTCTACCCCGCCCTCTGGCCCTATGTCGACTGGGATTAGGCACCAGCGACCCCCATGACCCTCATGTGGAAGATAAAGCAGTAGTACATGAGAATTAGTGAATTATGTGAGAGTAAAATTGAGGGAACATGAGTTATCTTCATTGTCATGAGAACATGTCTGTGTTTTCAAACTGTCATATCAAGTAAAATCATCATCTTAATCACATTCGTAACAAGGAAATTGCTCTCATCGCCCTCATTTGTGCCAAAAGTGGCACCAGCAGTTAAAACACGATCACAACGGGATCCACATCTATGACGTGATGCGTAATTAAGGCCCTTATTGTCCTCATTCAGAAATTGGTCTTGCACTCAACAAGGCAAAAACACGGAAGCAACATGATAAAGACCCCAAAGATGATGAGTCATGATAACAGTGTACAAGCGTCTATGGACGTCCTATTTTATCAACCAAATACAAATCAGTGGCAGTGGTAATGTTCATGTATTTTTAAATCTTGTGGTGAATTAGCATCATAATTGTCAAAATCATTGTTCATATTCTAACAAATGACTTTCCATCCTTAAATTCAGTAAACATTAGATAATTTAAGATTTTACTTGAAAAGTTTTCTAATCTGTGACATTAACTTCTGCCAAAGTAATTTTTCGGTGACCTTCTTGTACCTTTTTATGTTTAAAGGTGGTTTTTCACATCTCCATAACAACACTGATGTAAATAAGTAACAATATTTTGGGACATCAATGTGAGCTAAAGCTTATCAGGGGTTAGAAAACATGTATGATCCCGTCCAGTGGGTCGAAGTTAGTCTGTGGTGTCAGACTCACTGAAATAAAGAAGTTACTCATCTCACAAACTGAAAAGGACCACAAATATTTCAAAAGAAATCCAGCAAGTGAAAGTCCAGCACTTTGTCAAATCAAAGTTGTGCAGTTCAAACCCAGACTGGGAAACTTTTTAATGCTAGTCTTTTAAAAAAAAAAAGGCTTCACACGTCACTTCGGGAGGACACTGTGTCCTGGAAACTTCCTGAAAACCCAACAGACGATTCCTGAATCTCAAAGACTGATGTTGAATCCAATAATCTTTTTCACGTATTTCAGGTTTTAACAACAGAGAGCAAAGAAACATGATGGATCAAAGTGATGGGCCAAAGTTGGAACGTAAGGGTGAAGGAGAAGAAACTTTAAGTGAGATTCTATTTAAGTATGAAAATGTGAAGGCTGAAAAAAAAAAAATAACTGTGATACTCTGTGGTTTTGTTTTATTAGCTGCTTAACTTCCACTGATCCCATCTCAAACATCATTTCCTCAGTGATAAAAATGTGAAAAAAATCTAATTAAATCACATCAAGTGCAAGAACTGGTCTAATATCTGAAGTATTATAATAGAAATGAAAGTATATACACCTTAAAAAAAAAAAAAAATCAATGGCCCAAAGGAGAAAAACACACACACATATGGTCTAAAGTGCACCATCAATTAAAAATGGAGCAATTATCTCTGCAAACAAGTGTGAATATGTCAACAAAAAATAGGATAAATTACCTTAAAGTCCAAATACCTCTGGAACAGTCAGCAGGAAATAACCCAGTTAAAGCTGCAGTAGGCAACATACAACTGTGGTTATTGATCATTAAATTTCATCAAGTAGTAACTGGAGAACTGGACTCATTCACCTCCTGGAGACTCTGTTTCCAACACTGGGGAGCTCTGTCCCGCGACTGGAGACTTTTACTTCAGAGAGAGAGTGAGATGACGCCCCCTTGTGGATGTTTTACTCATTAGTTGCATGTGCATGTTCCTTTAATGGAAAGGTAACAGCTGCCTGCACAGCGAGACAACCTTCACAAGGACACAAGTCTAAAATTGAGTTGGTCCAATGAGATTTTCTGGGTTTTTCAAAGTGTGGAGCGAGGGACGATGTCGCCCACTAGCCGATTGTGAGGGAGTCAGATTGAAATCCCCTAATCTGGAGTGTAAGAGGCGTCCAGTCCAGGAAAGCAAACGATCCAAGGGAAGCTAGAAGAAGTTTAATTTCCTCTTCTGCTTATAGCGCCACATAGAGGCCTGGCATAGCTACTACAGCACTTAAGAGCCATTTTGTGGGATTTCGTGTATATGGAAGACAATTTACAAATGACAAAAAAAAAGGAAAATTGGATTTTCCGTCTGGATGAAACCCAAGGAAACAACTGCGATGAGGACATTCTACTTCCTGTCGTCTGGATTTGGATCATTTTTGTCTGAAAATTCCATTTTGACATTAAAACATGGCAAAACACATGTAGGAAAGCTGTGATGACTCTCCCCCAACACTGTGCTCACTCTTTACTGTACTCTTCATCTCTCCCCTACTCTTCCTCACCCTCCCCTCCCCCCTCCTTGGGGTTTGTGATCGGATTTAGCGCTGCGTTCTCACTCCATCTCCCAGAGATGAGTGACAGATGGTGGCCATTAGTGTATATTCCATGCATCTGTTGCGAGGCGCTAATTTATCTCATTAGGGGAACGTGTGTGGGGGGGGGGAGGGAGTGAGAGAGAGAGAGTGGAGGAGTGGGACGGAGCATTTCATTATGAGTGTAAAACAACAGAAAAGATGCACCGAGCCACCTGTTATGACGAGAGGGAGGAAGTGGGAGGGGCATCCGAGTCATGAGGTCACACGGTCCAATCATGGTAGTCTTTAAGATGTCTCCCAGTGAGAGTGCATGTCAGCCACACCCCCACAATCCTCTGTCTTAACATGTACTGTATGTACATGCTCGTACTTAATGTATGTTGCACAGTGCATCACAGTGTGTGTGTGTGTGTGTGCCTGTTTTTTTTATTCTTATGGGAACATAAAACGCACAAACCTGTTTGGTTTAAGGGCTTTTAAGGTTATGGTAAGGGGCTGGAGAATGCATTGCTGTGTCCAGACAAAGAATGTAAAAGCAGAGTGTTTGTGTAGCTGGTATTCCTTATGTTGTGGGGACCACAGTCACATTATGGGGACTTGTCTTCCTTATGGGGACAAAAATCAAGTCCCCATAACATAGATTACTACATTTTAAGGTGAAGACATGTTTTAAGTTTGGTTAGGGTTAGGGTCAGGGTTAGGACACCAATAATTATGGTTAAGGTTAGAGTAAGTCTGTGTGTGTTTGTATTTGTTGGGGGATGGGTCGACCAAGTGTGTTGAATAAACCATTAGTAAATTGACATATGCTGTGGTTCTGCTGTGCCGCACAGCATCAGCTTTTCTGAAAATGTTGTACTTGTCTTATCACGTGGCCTTTTGTTTTGTTATTTTACAGGTAGGAATCAGTCAGAATGGTTCAAACACTGTTTAAAGCATAGTTGAGGCATTATTGACATTTGGACAGTGCTGAGTGCACTGTGAGCGCCTCCTTAAACCCATCTGTGTCTTTTGCATTGGTATGGACACAGGACTTCCTCTAGAGGGCAGTGCCGAGTTGCAGGCATCAACAAAGATGGCGACCATTGAAGAGGTTATTTTATAAGCAAATTTTGCAGTGGCCAAATGTAAGTCGTTCCATTAACATCATAAAGATCAGAGGTCTCAAACTCGATTTCATGTGCCACTTAATATTATCATGGATTTATTTCTTTATATATCTATATTATAATTTATTAATTTTTAATCATTGCATAAATTTTTATTGCCAATTATATCTCATTCCGTATTAATACAAGCACTTTTATTTTGAAATTCTGTGAAATGTCTATCCACTATTAGCTTACCATTATAACTACTACTACTATTACTATTTTTTTTATTGCAATATCATGATGGAATGATATGTATTTTTCTGCTCATATTGTCCATTCAGTCTGAATAGTTGCTTTTTGTCCAAAAAAGTTGGGCTTTTATTTTCTTCACTTGGCTGGCCCCCTACTGGCCAGATTTCATTGTCCCCAAGGTCATTTGAGTTTGCGAGCCCTGATATAGAAGGATGTAATTCCTCGCCATCGGTCAGTGATGCTCTCCAAAGCTTTTACCACCATTTCTGGTGGAATTGAGAACATGGCTGCCAGTGGGGACACAAAAAAAGTACAATTTTCAGTATTAAATCTGCTTCTAGATCCGTCTAAGGTATCGTAAGAATATGTTTGTTGATTTGTCTTCTGTGAAACGGCCATTTTCTAAGAAGAAACTGAAGTCTGCAGCAGCACCAAAGTCCATTTAGAAAATCTATGTTTTAAGCTCACTGGGACAAAGAAGTCGCTGGTCCACTGATGCCTCTTGTCACAGGTTTGTGTCACTGTGAAAAATCTGGAACAGGTATTTTAAACACCAAAGTCACAAAATAACTAATTTGAACTTACTGATGACGGCAGCAGTGGATCAACAATTTCTGTGTGCCCGTAGATAAAAATCACAGATTTTCTCTATGGGCTTTGGTGTGGGAGAGTGAGCTATTTTATCTGGGCATTTTTGTGCATTTGTACTTTAACTGTCTTTCAGCTCTGGTAAAACAAGCTTCCTTGGTTGTTGACGTCTAAGAATAGCATATTTTAATTTTACTTCACATCATGTTTTATTGTTTATCTTAGCACTTATTTATTTCTGATTTAGTTGTTTATCTTTGGATTGGTGTTGTTTGTTCAGCATCTGATGCTATTGGTTATTGCGTGATGAAGAGCAAAACAACCTTAAGTAAACTTAATTTACTGCTATTACAGTTTCTTTTTTAAGTGTTTGTTAGGGAGAGAAAAGCAAGTTACAATATTACAAGTGGTAGTTGCTGTAATAGTAAGAAAAGAAGTCAGGGAATAGTATCATTTACTCTTTGTTATGCTGATGCGGCTGCTTTTAATTATTATGTTGTGATTGTGTTGTGTGTTTCCTGTTGTTGTGGTTGACGTTATCATGATTCGGCTTTTCACTGCTCGCAGATACAACGCGTCACGATGCGTGTTCAGCGCCGTGCTGATGAATTCCCCCCGTGGATATTATATTTTCCTCTAAACAAAGCCTGATTATTCCTTCAGCCATCGCGAGCGTTGATCTCCGTCAGTTGACTAATCAGCTGACGGACAAATTAAATGTGACATTTCCTGTGTGACACAGAAACGTGCCGCCTTCAAGGCTCCGTGATCTGCTGCTTATCGGTTGTGTTAAACAGTCTGTGACAGACGCGGATAAACTTATAGATTAAGCACAGAAACAGATTGGAGGCTATTATTCCACGCCTGGGTCTTTTCTCCGTCTTCTTCCTCTTCGTTACTGTTCCTGTCCACAGTGCTGTTATGTTTCCGGAGCTTAATTCAGGTGCTGATGACAGCTCTGTATTTGATATGAAGACAATACAGGTGCTCTAATACAACAGAACCTGTGGTTACATCTGTCATGTGAGGTATTGTGCTGTGATTAGCCTGGAATAAAAGAAAAAAAAAAAGTACTGAAGCTTTATTTTGACATTAATGCTCATTACTGCATGAATTTTGTCACCTGGTGTAATTAAAATAGGAAAAAAAAAGATGGATACTGCAGAGGAGATTGGCGGCCTCCTCCACATTTTACACCGCGTTTGTGTTGAAAGAGCAAATTCAGCTTTTAATGAACAATAAATCGTTTCAACACAGACTGAAATATGAGTGAAAATACATTAGAACTGCTTTGAATGTTTCTTTGTTTAAGGAACAGTTTGTGCAACTCACTTTAAATCATTTCTTTATTCTCATAAAATTACACTTTGAGTTTGATATCACAAACACAAAAATGACACCTTTATTCACATCACATTGCAAACTTTCTTTCAAAAAAATTACACATTAAATTGCACCTTTATTCTCATAAACTTTCTCATACAATTATTTACAACATAAAATTGTACTTTTATGCTCATAATACTGCAGGTTTATTTTCTACATATATGATCTATATTTTCTATATAAAATTACCCTTTTGTTCCCATAAAACTTTATTCCCTTTATTCTCATAATATCACAAATTAATGCTCAAAAAAAATTACAAATGTATTCTCACAGAATTGCCAACTTGCTTTCATAAACATTTTGGCATAATAATACAACTTTATTCAAATAATGTTCCACACAACATTACAGCTTAAAACACCTTGTAAATTTGCAACTTTTATTCACGTAAACTTAATTCTTAAATTATTCTTGTCAATCTTGTTCTCATAAAATCTTAAGTTTTATTTCTCCTTAATTCAAAAAATACTGGGATACTTAATCATCTTTTTCTGCCCGTAAAAAAACCCAATTAACTTATTCCTTACTTTCACTCAAGAGCGAAAATATGTCCTTAATTTTACGACAATTATCAAAATATTGATCGTCTAATTTGGAAACTTTATTGTGACTTATATGTCCCAATGGAAACAGGTGATAAACAAGACAAACATTTGCTTTTAGGTGAATGAATACTGTTTTATTTTGCATTTGTATTGGAATGAAAGTGCTAAAATAAATAAATAAAAATTAGCATGGTCATAGTGGGAGCAGCAAACCGATTCAAGAAAATTCAAAAGTTCATCTTATACATTAAAATTAAAGGCTTTTGCATTTCATGAATCATTGCATCGCCGGTCTAATTAAACCTACAGGCTGGAGTCTCATTAACTTCCACAACAACACTGATCATTTATAAAAGTAAATAAAAAAATAAACGGATACATACAAATGTCACGTCTGCATCAGCGGTGAGCGGGTTTAAATGTCTGTCCAGAGATCCATTCAGTCAGCTGGATCCGAGCGGCCTGTACTCTGCTCATACATGGAAAGATTGTTTCAGCACAAATTCATGAATAAAGAGCTGCAAGACCTGAAGGAGATTTGGCATCAGTGCTCTTATTGACCCGTCCTCCGTGTCCGACTTTTTCAGGACGATCTGAGAGCCCAGGGGAAGGATTTAGCCGGGCCAAGGAAGAATCTAATATTTCTTCACATTAAAGTCAAATAAAAGCCACCTGGCAGGTCCCTGTGTGTGTGTGTGTGTGTGTGTGTGTGTGTGTGTGTGTGTGTGACTTCTGGTATCTGTTACTTTTTAGAACCTTTTCTGTCCTGAACACTGACCTTGTCAGGGCCACTCGTCCTCATGGAGACCAATAGTTGCACAAACCTGGTTGTTTTATCTCTTTGTGAGGTCCCAGAAAATAGTACAGACCTGCATTTTGGCGACATGTTGATCTCATGAGGACATTTTATCTGGGCCTCACAACTTTAAAGGGCTTTTTTGGGGTTAAGATCTGGTTTTAAGGTTAGGGTTAAGGTGAACACACTCAGTTGTGATGGTTAAGTTTAGGGTAAGGGGATAGGGAATGCATTATGTCTATGAGATGTCCTAAGATATATAAGTTATAAACACTGACTTTGTCAGGACAATTAATCCTTTCAATTAATTGGTTCAGAACCTAATTTCTGAGGAACTGGTCAAGTGTAGGGCCAAGATTTGAATTGTGGTTCGGTTAAGGTAAAGTTTAGGCAGTAACTGGTTATGGTTAGTGTTAAGGTCTTTGTTTAGGAGGTCCAAATGAAAATCATTGTCCTGTCCCTAGAATAGCTACATAAACCTCTGCTACACACAAAAAATTAAATAAATTATATATATATATATATATATATCGGGCTGTTGGATTAAGACTTGGTTTTGGGTTTTAGTTAGGCTCAAGGGTTAAAGTCCAGTGTTTGGTTGTGATGGTTAAAGTTAAGGTGGGGGGCGAGAGAGTTCACTTGTTTTTATGAGTGTCCTCAGTAAGACAGCTGTACAAGAACTTGTGTGTGTGTGCGCGTGCGCGTGTGTGCGTGTGGAGGTGATACAGTGACGACCTACAGTCGTCCACCAGAGTCTGAGTTTAACACTGTGATTCAGCCTCCTGTTATCTGCCTCAGGTGACACGAGAGGTGACACATTCCTCTGAGATGTGCGGGGAGGCCGCAGTGATGTGTGTGTGTGTGTGCGTGACAGTGTGTGCGTGAGTGTGTGACAGTGAGTGTGAGTGGGTGTGGGTCTTTCTGTGTGAACATGTGGGGTGAGTTTGGTGAACTTCACCTTGTTCCTGCTTATTATTTCATCCATGTAGAAATAGATTGTGGCTGATATGATATTTGGTGTTGGTATTGATATACAAACAGGGTCAGTGCACACGTGTCACAGTGTTGCATCAGAGTTAAAGGGCAGTTGCAGTGTGTGTGTGTGTGTGTGTGTGTGTGTGTGTGTGTGTATGCACCTGGTATTCCTTATGTTGCGGAGACCCAAATCTGTTTTAACATTATGGGGACTTGTCTTCTAAATGACTCCATTTTAAGGTGAAGACATGTTTTAAAGTTAGGCTTAGGTTAGGGTTAGGTTAAGGTTAGGGTTAACTAGTAGTTATGGTTAAGGTTAGAGTAAGTCTCCAGGACATGAATAAGTAAGTCCATGCAGTGTCCTCTGAAGTCATGGAAACCAGTGTGTTTGTGTGTGTGTGTGTTTGTTTGGACTTTTTCTGTCATAAACACTGACTTTGTCAGGTCCAGTAGAGACCAAAACCTGGCCCTACTAATGAGGCAGAACCTTAGGACTAAGATTTGAATTGTGGTTAGTTTAAGGTTAGGGTTAGACATTAACTAGTTATGATTAAGTTAAGGGTTAATGCCTTGTTGTACTTTCTGGGACGACTCGATTCACACTGTTGGTTCACTCTAGATTTAGCTCTTGGACTCACGCAAGTGACAAATCATAAATTCTCTGAGAATTTATTAAACATTTGTGGAAAAATGTGAATTTTGCTTCTCAGCGGGACAGATATTGGACATGTCCAAACATCTGGATGGTTTATAGCAATGCAAATGTACATATCCAGAGTCACTATTTTAAAATTACATGAAAACAGAGTGAAGAAACATGGATGTTGTGTAAATTTGATCCTATCAGAAAGTCCTGTGGTGAGAATGTGCCTGAAAAACATCATAAAAATAAAGTTCTTTTAACCTCTCACAGTTGTTTGAAGAATGAAAGAAAGTTATTTATTTTCTTGCTTTTTGTCCATTATTCATCACTTTGCTCCCAAGAAAGGTGTTATTTACTAAACTCTTCTTTTATACTGAGATTTTCAAGGACAAGTTCCAACATAACAACACAAAAAAAAAAAAAAAAAAAAAAACACAGAGAAAGCTCTCACCAAACCTCTGTCAGTTCACTCAACACCAATGTCTTTCTTTCAACCAAACTACACAATAACTTACACTCACACGAGCAACAATTACATGATTTTTGTTTTTATCGCAATACTGACTTTTTTAATATAACTTGGACTGTTTCAGGATGGTATCAAGAACCATTATTAAATTGATATCGGTTCATCACTGATCTCTAATAAAGTATCAGCAATCATCTGGACAAATCTTACCACTAATGATATTTATATTTTGTTATTTCTGATTACACCATCAGATTATAGAAAAGTATCAGTACTGATTAGCAGTATCAAAATCAGTATGGTAATTCATCCCCATTCACACAGCCACCAGGAGTGGTTAGTATGTTGTGTCTAGACGAGCAACCCTGAACCCTTGTCCTTAGGTTTGAAAGACAACTCTCTCTGCCGCTGGGCCACCGCTCTCCACCGAATAAAATGTCACATTGAGCTTGATTTTCATCATCAGCAAAAACTAGAAATGTGCACAAAGCTGATGATTCCCTCTCAGTTTGTCTCCATCACGTTGCCACTGAGCAAATGCACAAGTAAATACTGTAACTTAACTAACCTTGTTAAATCAAACGTTACATCTCATGGGATTAAAACACAGAGGTTGTGTTGCAGGTCCGATGGCGGTGGTGTTGGTAGTGTTGGGAAAAGGAGGAGGAGGGGGAGGAGATTTATTGCAGAGTAGCAGGATCTTTATCTCAGTTTATGCCGCCACTGAAAGCGTTTAGTTCCTATCTCTGTGTACTTGTCTGCCGTCTGCCGTCACATGTCTGTGTGAAGCGGCGGTACTGTATGTTCCCCGCCGCCTGCAGCCACGCCAGATGAAAGCTGCGTTGGTGGCGGGCGAGGCTCAGACGCAGGCAGCCTGCCGTGAATCGGTGAGCAGCGACTTGTCTTTACGGGGGCCGGGTCACTGGGAGGTCTGCTTTCATGAAGGTGACTGATGTACAGGGAGATGCACATCGCTGTGTGTGTGTGTGTGTGTGTGCTGCAGGAGGAGGCTTCTCTTTTTGGACTCTGTTTTTTTTTTTTTTTTTGCATTGATCAAATTAGACCTTCCCATTGATGAGAATCTTCATTTAAATGTCAACACTCATATCAGTAGGCCTCCTGTGAAATATGGGGGGGGTTGGGTGGAATCATTTAGATGTCAGCCTTCGTTTTATATCTGCACTTTAGTGATGAATGGCACAGATTTGCTTCTGCTGAGCAGATTCAAGGGGAAGGTCTGATCATGTCAAGTCAATATTCAAATCCGGAGATGCTGGAGATGAGATTCTTGTTCCCTTTGTGAGAAGAGGAAGGACATGAAATACAACGACCTTTTATGATTATCAACTGTTTGCAGAAAAAAAATGCACACCGAATTAGGATTGAGTGTCAGTGCAGTTGCTGTTAAATCCTATTTATACTTGTTAATTTTTGCTCAACAAGACTTAGTAAAGTGAAAGGGTCACATGCGTTTAAACCATTGTGGAATGTTTTCATACAACTTTAATTACAACTCTCTGTGTGTTTCTCAGTATGTCAGGGTTTGGATCTTCATGCTGACGCAACAGCAACGTCGCGCTAGTAAAATGCGAGTGTGACTGAAAACACAAGGGAGCTGCTGTGTCACAGGTAAACACTTCTTGTCCCCGCCCGCCCCTGCTCTGCTGCTGTATACACAGAAACGCTCCCTCAGTCAGGTCAGATAGTTTTGCAGCGGACAGATGGCGTTACATTGTCTCTGCTCATGAAAACCAAACAGAGGCAGAATAATAACATCATCAGCAAATAAACACTGTGTTGCAGCTGCGTGCTAATGTCAGCACACGTGTTTTAGATATCCAAAAAGTCATTGGCTCAGCAGTGACTGGACTTGACGACGTTTTTACCTTCATCCCAGAGGCTTCTTCAGTTCTGAAGGTTTCTGGTGAATCAGAGGAATTGAATCCCAGTTTTCACTCTAACTGTGATACAAACTGCTATTGAGTTTCAGAGAATCCACAACAGCTTTGTACCATTTGGGCATTTTATCCACATGGAACTTGTTTTAGGCGTAGTGTAGTGTGTTTGTATATACAACCAATAATCAACTATTGGAAACTGATGATGTCATAGCTCCACCTCACTGTCACATTGTTTGGGCCATTGCATTATTCTAACTTAGTCAACCTGGTTCATTCTGTTTCTGTTTTTGTGATTAAATGTACATTGTTTCACGTCATCTTCCCCAGTTTTGGGTGTATTTCTGTGGCAGTTGTTACAGCGCCACATACAGGCCTGGCATATTTGGTGTGTATGAAGACATTGATGGAAATAATGGTGTGTTCACGGGAACATTTTTAAGAACCATAAAAGGGGAAAGTTCTTTTTCCATGCGGATAAGACCTGAGAGTCAGCTACAGAACTCCAGGTACTTAAAGATGGTCGTGAATGTGTTAAAGTCACCTGACGTCACATGAGATGACTGTGGTTACGCAAGTCGTATGGTCTCCTGGGAAAAAAAAAAAGATGAAAGAGCAGCATTTGTAGGTCGTGTTCAGAAATCTTGTGCAGGATCTGGTCCTGAGGTCACATGTTGACAAATGTGTGGTCTCTATACTGTAAGACACTGCTCTGTATATGGTGAGACCTTGTTCACGGTGCAGCCTTTCAGCTCACTTAGTTGTAAACTCTGTGGGTTGTCTTGTCCACCACAAACTTTTCTTCTTCTTCTTTTTTTCTTTTCCTGAGCCCTGAAGCAAGTGTGCAGCGCATTAGAGCTGCATCCCAGTGAGATCACGACTAACATCCTGAATAATTCACTCTACCCTATCAACATGTTTTGGAAAAACAGAAAGAAGGACTGTTAGGAAAAAGTCTCGCTGCCTCTCTCTCTTTCTTCCCCTCTTCTCCTTTTTTGTTCCAGTATAAATCACTTCACTTCTGTTTCCATTTCTTGTTCTTTTCTTCCTCTTGATATGCAGAGATGCTCTGAGAGCCGTGAGAAGCTAACACAGCTAAAGCTGCCAGAATAAACTCCCGAGGGAGACAGACAGACAGACAGACAGACAGACCTGTGTGCTTGTCAGCATCCCTTTGTTTCAGCCGCCTAATTGGGATCAATTAGCCCAAAGGTTGTTTTACAAGGCGGAACATGATAGACTTCAGTTATTCCATTGTTCCTGTTTTCTGGAGGGTGTTATCTGAACAAAGCTGTGATTGGAATTGTCTTTCACGACGAGACTCTGCGGCGTGTCAGCCTGTCAAAAAGACACTTCCTGGATGCTTCCGTGGAACTGACTCAGGGAGGTCACTGTCATGTGGTTTTACTCCGTGTCAACAAGAACAACAACAACAACAACAGGCCTCGTATTTCTGTCAGTGTTTGTACCGAGAAAATCAAACAATGTTATCCTAGCACGGTAGAAACGTTGGCGCCGACACTGTGATCAGTCGTGGTGATAAGTCATGATGGATTCTCATGATGACTCGCCGCGGCGCACACATCATCACCTTTTCTCTTCCACTCTCATTTGCGAACACGGCGAGGCCAGCTCGGCCCGCTGGTTGCCAAATGGAGCTAACCCGAAGCCAGCCGGTGCTGAGTCTCCTGTCTCCTGTGGCTCTGGAGGGGAAGCCATCTTCTGAGGCCAAGGCAGTGTCTCCTCAAAAGATCCCTGTCCTCTGTCACTCTGCAGGCGACGGACGGTGTGTTTTTCTCCCATGAATCTGTAGCAACTCACTGCCGGACTTTTATTTCTTATACTTCGGATCTGCTCCAGGCAAATGTACAGTTTGTTTAATTGAATTTTTGCTGTGATGAGGCTGATAATTAGTGCAGTTTTCCATAGATGATTCAAAAAAAATCATTTACACTTACTTCAGGTGCAAAAATGAAAAACATTTTCATATCCCAGCTTTTCAAAAGTGGTGATTTGCTGTATTTTAAAAAAATTGTAACAAAGTAGACCAAAATATTTGTGGCATTTTGGTCTAAATCTTAGTA
The DNA here is from genome assembly GCA_016785285.1 of Brachirus orientalis. Classification (NCBI taxonomy): domain Eukaryota; kingdom Metazoa; phylum Chordata; class Actinopteri; order Pleuronectiformes; family Soleidae; genus Brachirus; species Brachirus orientalis. Next base: position 1,601,467 of record JAFBJR010018220.1, read on the forward strand.
AAAGGAAATAAATTAATATGCAGAATCTGTAGAGGATGGAGAAGATATGTCAGCTTGAAGCTTTCCAGTTTTTGTTTCTAGTTTGACCAATCACATTTGAGCAGACTTTGGTTGCCCACACATAAACTTTTTAAGCAGAATATGGGCATCGAGTTACCTGAAATGCATTAGATACTGGCCAAATTAGCCAAAAAGCTCGCTACCTATGAAAGTATTCAGTCTCGGAGTCTTGGTCCATACCTCAGATAATGTCTGATAGACTCTGGGATTGGTTGCATCCCTGTTCTGGTGCTGTGTCCTTTGCCATGTTTGAGGTCCGATTCATGTGTCCTTTTATTTAAGAAATGTAAGAAACTTTAGAAACTCAAATTCAAGAAATTCAAAAAGTATCCTGGGGTTCACAAGTGATGAATCACTTGTCCAAAACAACAAAAACAACAGTTCAAAGTATGTTTTTTTGTTTTTGTTTTTTTTTTTTGTGCTAATAATTAATATCACAAATGTCAAAAATCCGAACGGTGTAAGTAAATGCTGGCAGTTTGTTTTGTTTTGTGACACATTGCTAAGTGTCCTTGGGCGGTTCAGAAAGGTGCAATGACATAAAATGTCTTATTATTTAGCCTGATTAGTGCAGTAAAGTTGTTAAAGGCGTACAGTAGTCTGTCTCAGCCTTGATTGTCTTTGTTGACCACGTCTCTAAAGAATTAAAGATCTCCTAATTGCAGCACAGCTAATGAGCATGACGATGCTAAAACGCTCACAAGTCCTCTTCTTTGCTGAAAGGATCAGCGTAAGCTTCGTTAATGTTTAATGAGCTGGATTTTCTGTGTCATGAGTTGCTCTAACTTCTTACTCGGCTTTTCAAAGGCTCCCTAAAATGTAGCCTTAAAAATGTGTGTCCTTGTGCTGCCAAAAATTGAAGGCTCTATAATGAGTCCCTGCCAGGGCCGAAGTATCCCAGGATTCACAGGGAGCGGTGATGAATCACTTTTCCTGAAGAGAATATGGCTGCAGATGAAAACAGCAGTCCAATGAGTTTATGTTTTAGCGCTAATGGTGTTAATGATAAAAATCTGGTTGTGTGTTGTTTTTTGTTTCATAAAGTATTAGTAATCTTCCATAAACCCTCTCATTTCAGTTCATGGTCTTTGTTCTCCACGTCCTCCGAAGGATGTTGTCCCTTATTTTGGACACGGCTAATGAGCAAGAGGAGGCTTAAAAGCTTATGAGTCCTTTGAATTGTTGTTTAGATGAAATGATCAGTGTAGCTTCAGATTTTGCCATGTGTTCCTCCAACTTCTGTTTCGGAGCCTGTTTTCTTTTTTTTTCTTTTTTTTTTTTTCCAAACTTGACCAAAATAGAAATCTGGAGGAAGCGTTGAACTGTTGTCCAATGTTTTGTACCTACACCTCCTTCTTTCCTCTGCCTTTGTGTTTGAATCAGCAAAAATATTTTGTCGCATGTGCGCGGTGTGTGTTTGTGTGTCCACTGTTTTCTGGACACCTGCCGAACCGTGTGCCCACATCCGTGTGGCTTTGCTGCTGGAGCTGAGTGGGTTTGTGTGAGGAGCAGTATGGTCCTGAAGGAAGGGTGGATGGGTTGGAGGGGGGGGGGGGGGGGGGGGGGGGGGGGGGGGGGGGGGGGGGGGGGGGGGGGGGGGGGGGGGGGGGGGGGGGGGGGGGGGGGGGGGGGGGGGGGGGGGTTTGTGTTGGCAGGCGTGGAGGTCTGATCCCTGGCTCCAGTCTTTCTTTAGTGCCGGGGCGCTGGCTGCCGATACCGGAAGTAGCAGCGGGAGGATGGCATTGTGCCGTGATACCCAACAGTGTATCAGTGTACGAGTGATATAAATATAAGGGATGGGTTGATAACACTTTTTTAGTGTCCGATAATGACACCGATATCAAAACCTTGATATGATACCGATATCAAAACCCAGTTTGTGACTACTTTCTCTCAAATTTAATTTATGGGAGTTTCTAGGATTTTAAATAAGGGTTTGGGGATTTTAAATATAATGTTGTGTTTTGTTTTCATAGTTATTCTTATAAAATAACAGCTGACCACCCTTTATTTTCATTTATCCCATTTTGCACATCGCAACTAAGGCCACATTCACCCTGACCTTCAAAATAAGAGCCACTGACTGGTTTTGTACTATTGCCTGTATAAACTACATGCATCTTTCATTTCAGGGGTTATTTCTATGAAATAACAGAATGTTTTGTTTAAGTTGTCATTCCACAACTGGCTAAAAGCATTAGCAGTTATGGGAAGTAGCAGCACTTTCACACATATGCAGTCAGAATTTTATTTTGCGATAACATGTTTGGCCATAACACCGAGCTCAATCCACTGATTTTGAGTATCGTGTTGATACCAGTACCAATACTGAGTATTGTGTCTGTCTAAATTAATACAGCTGAATATCTGTGAGGTTGCTTTCTTTGTTTACATTCATATTTGTGATGAATATAATGTACAGGTTTTTGCATATACATCTGTGCCTGTTTTCCCTGTGTGTGTGTGTGTCAGCGGATGCAGCTTGCAGCTCAGTGTGTTTATATATTCCTGCTCTCAGCTTGAGTCCGACACCGCGGCACGGTGCCAGCTTCACCCGAGGCCAAGGAATGTCCTCTCTTCCTCCTCTGCCTCCTCCTCGTCCTCTTCTCAGCGTCCCTCACACTCTTCGCCCACGCCCTCAGCAGGACAGCAGGCACCTCAACAGCACAACTCGGGCCAAACAGAGCTGCCGGGCATCTGGGTCGACTGAACCCGGTCTGCACTTACCTGAACCTGCACAAGGTCAGGGAGCTGGGAAGGAATACATAACAGCTAAAATGCTCAGGCCTGGGGCAGGGAAGAGCAGAGGCAGCATGAACCTAGAAGTACTCGTTGTTCCCTTTCACAATGAACTTTTATGGAATTCTACTGTACAGGCTGAGAGGAATCTGCACTTTTTTTTTTAACAGCCATAATTTAATGATCATGAAGTTACAACAAAAACAAAACAAAGACATAAAAATGTAACTAAGCCAAGGTCGGTAAAGGTAGATAAGTTTTGTGATCCAGTATGTGTTTCCTTAGCCCAAAACATGGCGAGCCGTCTCTGTGTTCTGGCTGCTGTGGGAATCAGCGAGCCTGCGGTTATTCTGAGGATTTTCATGCTGTGCTGCACACCAAATAGGCAGAACCGCAGTAAGTCGGAAATTCAGAACTAACCCCTGCATCACTCAGTGTCTGCAGCAGCAACAACAACAACAACAACAACAAAAAAAAGGCCAGATTTCTCCTGTTCTCACAAAGCAGACAGCGTAGCTTTGTCTCATCAATCCCACGCTCCTGGAATTCAAACTAATTCAAGCCTGGACCACGATGTAAAGCTACAAGAGCTTTACTTTACTTCAGTGCCTCTCAAACAGGTTCACCCTCATCGCCGTCTTTGTCTGTTTTGACTTTTAAAGTCAATACTCCTGCAGGATATCAGCACGGCGTCTTCCAGGCATTACAATCCCAAGAACAGAGGAGGGCTGTGGGTAAAGTTGTCTAACCAGATGTTGCTTGAAGCCCCTAAGTATAAAATGAAGACCAGAACTGACCGAGCCTTTGCGGTGACAGCCCCTCGAATTTGGTCCACATCTGCCCAGAATCTGGGCAGAAATTGTAACTAAACCAATTTCTTCAGGTGTAAACCATTTTAAAAGTGTATCGAGTAAAGTCATTTGCTTATCTAGCTACAGTTTAGAGTAAACTGTTGCAGCAGCACAAGCCGCCATTAGCTTTCTTAGTTCACTCTTGCTTTATTCGTACAAGCTTTCGTCATCCTCTTGTCTAATCCCAGACTCTTCCTCCTTTTTTAAATGCTGGTGCTGCTGCTTTGTCGTCTCTCACCCGCACTGCTCCCCACTCTCCCTCCCTCAGCTCTGCCATTAGACAGGGTTAGTCTCAGAAGCGCAGTCCTTTGAAAACCCACACTTTCTCCCTGGCTTTTAATGCAGGTTGAGCTGGTCTCTCGTTTTGTGTTGTATATAACGAGTCGTGTATTGAAATATTCAAATTTTTTCTTCACTGTTTTATTATTTTTTTTTTTCGGCAGAACCAGTATTGGAGGCTACAACTGACATTATACTCATTCAATTCCAATGTGCATTCGAAACACTCTGCTCTGCTAATTGACAAAATGCCCCAGGACTAATCCTTTTACTGTATTGATTTTATTTTTCCTTATTGCACACATTTCTATATAAAGTATATACAGCCACAGTGAAACATGCACATAGTTTCACTGTGGCTTGGTAAACACTTGTTTTTTCCTTATTACAGGTGTTTGCAGTGTAAATGACCATTAGAACAAATGTTACCTTTATTGCTACCTTTATTTAAACAGAATAAGAGTCATTGAGTTTAAGAATCTCTTTTACAAGTGTGTCCTGGCCAAGTTACAGACATTAACAACAACATTAAAACAGCACCATAATCATCATACTCTACATGTAAGCAATGAATAGACGGTAAATAGTTTAAAGTACAAGAGCTCAACAAATAGGCTTACTAACATTAAATCAAGTTGAAATCTTTTTTTTAAAAATAACATCTTCAAGTCGTTCAGTAGCCCTTTAAAAGTGTTCAGTCACACCAGCTCCTTCAATTTTAGGTCATTTTGCAGAGCGTTCCAGTCACAGTGAGTGGCAAACTTAAAAGCAATCTTTCCACATTCAGTTCTGACTCGTGGAACTGAGTGAAAACAAATCCTGTGACCCAAGATCACACAAACTTGCGTTTGGACGAATATAAACGGGAGCAGCCCTAAAATACATTCATAAATAAACATTTGTTTACGTCTGCGGCAGGACAAATCAGACCAACCATCGCGGCTATGTGAAAGGTAACAGTGAAGGCGGGCTTTAAAGTTCGTAACGAACCTTAGTGTGCACCATGATAAACATCCAAACAGATGGTCACTCTGTCACCCCCCCACAGGAAGCTTTATGTTGCTTCAGCTAGAGCGCCCCCTCAAGGCAGATTTCCAACTCGTTTCACAGTGAATCAGTCATACACATAGTACTGTTCAGTGTGAACGTGTTGCTACCTTGTGTTTTTAACACAGTTTGAGATGTTTACGTTCACGGTTTTATTGTTTTACTCTCTTTAATTCCTTCACTTTTGTATTTGTCCGCATGTCTGTGCACAGCAACTGGTCAACTGTGTTTTAATGTGCTTTATAAATTGTGACACTCCCAGTTAAATTGGATGGATTGGATTGTTTTACTGGTGTCGCTCCCGGGATACGTTACCGACTTCTCAACTCGGAGGTGACGTCCCTCCCGCTTCTTTCTCCCGACCTCCGATGTAAATAAAAACGCACCGGAAGCTTCTCAGCTCGTGTGAAAGCTTCTCTCTCATCGCAGGAAAACCCGGGACCTGAACTACTTTTTCGTGCGGGGAAAATTTCCCCGGATAATTCCGAGGCCTCGATTCCACTCACAAACTCATCCCCCCCCCCGTCCCCTCTCCTTCACCCTCATTTTTATCACCGTCGTTAAACTGGACCTCTTCGCCCCCCCGACAGCGTTTTTTATAGTCCTTGAAGTTATTAAACATGTATAATTACTTTTAGTCACTTCTGCCGTGGGGAGATGAAGAGAGAGTGTGGAGGGAAAGGATATAGATTGGGGTGGGGGGGGGGGGGTGGTTGAGACACATAGAGTTGGATTTTGTGTGCTCGTATATCCTCATTTTTCAGAGAGAGAGAGTCAGGGCTGTGTGTGTATGTTCTTGTACTTGTTGCAGAGTGAGGACCTAAAATCGTATAAAACCTACAGAGCGAGGACATTTTGACCAAGTGAGGACATTTTGACCAAGTGAGGACATTTTGTCTGGTCCTCACTTTCTGTCACCTCCTTAAAAAAGATTTTTTTTCAGGGTTAAGACCTGGTTTTAGGGTTAGGGTTAGAACTGGGTTTAGTTTAGGGCTGGGTTTAGGCATCTAGCTGTGATGGTTAAGATTAGGCTAAGGGGCGAGGGAATGTATTATGTCTACGAGGGTCCTCACGTTGATAGAAGTGCAAATGTGCGTGAGTGTGTGTTCTGGTACTTGCTGCAGAGCGAGGACCAGAAATCGTAAAATTCCTACAAAGTGAGGACATTTTGGGCGGTCCTCACTTTTTTTCACCCCTTAGAAGGGCTTTTTCAGGGTTAAGACCTGGTTTTAGGGTTAGGGTTAGAGTTGGGTTTAGGTTAGGGCTAGGGTAAGGGTTAGGCTGAGGCATCTAGTTGTGATGGTTAAGGTTAGGGTAAGGAGCTAGGGAATGTATTATGTCTATGAGGGTCCTCACTCTGATAGAAGCGCAAACATGAGTGTGTGTGTTTGTGTGAGTGTGTGTGTGCTCTCCCGCCTCATCGTGCTCACATTTCTTTTATTGGCTGTGTGGCGTCGCTGTCGGACAGCGCGGGGGGGAAGCCACAGGGACGGCGGCCGTATAAAAGCATGGGCTGACCAGGAGCGGTGCATGCTGGGAACTGTCTGAAACAGCTGCACAATGACCCACTGGGGCGTTCTTTTTTTTTATTATTATTGTTTGGGATGACAGCGTTCATTATCCTATTCCATTATCCGCCCGTGTTGTTTTTTTTATTTCATTTTTTTAACAGGGGGAGTCAGATTTAATATTTGTTCCAGACGTGCAGAGTGTTAAGGTCAGAGCTCCAGTAGGGGGCACTCGCCCCACGTCATGAGGGCTGACAATTGATTTAGGTCACCTGGTGAAGGGCGGGCTGTATAGTGAGCATGTGTGTGTGTTAAAAATGTTTTTATGTTTTCAGCTCAGGAGGATTTAACTCTCGTTTAAGCATCTGAATCTGTTTCCGCAGCTGGTGACATGATGACTCGCCTCCACAGAGGAGGAGGAGGAGGATGCAGGGGATGATGGGTATTGGCAGGCGGTGGGTTGGTGGGGGCTTTGTTGTGTGTGTGTGTTTTTGTGTTTGGGGGGGTGGTGATGGGGGTGTCAGCACGCTGGACGGTTGCAGTTATGGTCGAGGTCGGATGAGGACAGAGGAGTGGCTCACACCCCACTGTTGCATTTCTGTCTGCATGGGGACATCTGGTGGACACAGACAAAACTGCAGTGTGTTCTTGGCTTAAATACATGAACATTATTGTTATTATTATTATTATTAATTTCTTTTTCCTGTTGACTCTTTGATCAGCATCGTGTCTTCACAGCAGGTGTTTGGCGGGTGAAGGGTTTTGAACCTTTAGAGACACTTACATCATACATAATACATTTAAAAATAAATTAACTTGTGACTCACTTATCAGATTTTCTTATATTTCTCACCAATGACATGTTTGTGTCTTTTTAATTAAGCTTTTACTTGGATTTATTTTATTTTTTTTTTCATCAGCACTGCATCACTTTGTTGCCATTACTGACTGCCCCCTCGACTCTGTTATGTCAATGTTGGCCAGTAGATGGCAGCAGTGCTCTGGATTTGTTTTACTGTAAAACAACAACAAAAAAAGGCCTGACCAAGACTTTGTATGTGAAGGAATTCAGTGTTTATTTGACTTGACTTTGTATTTTATTTTAAAATCATACAGTTATATTATTTGTTAATGTGTCACAATGGAAAGGAAATATCTTAATCTTAATGAGATTATCTCATCTCCTTTCCAGATACATACAAACAATTTTCAGCAGGAAATTACTCATGGTTATTTTCTTGTCATAATTTCCCTTTTGGTAATACAACTGTTTTGTCATTAATGATAGTAGTTTTAATTTAAAAAAAAAAAAAATTTTGTTGCATTGCCTTTTAATTAAACAGCAGAAATGTGTAGACACAAATTATTGTGGACCATAGGCTCTGGTGAATTCCATGATGTATTTATTTTCTGGATTAAAATGTCAGAAAAGTGTGAAAAATGTTAGTCACAATCTCCCAGAGCCTGAGGTGGAATCTTTAAATTGCACATAACCGCTGATCAATAGTGTTAAACCATAATATATTCACTTTATTACCACAAAATTTTAATAAAACCTGGAATTACGTTCTGCAATCAGAGCAGTGTTGCATTTTAGAAGCTTAAAATGACAACAGTGATTTATCATTTATCAAAATTATTGTATATTATTATTTTTTTTCATCAGCTGAGTCATCATTTCAGATCTGCATTTCATTTAAGTTAACTTTTACTCTAAATGTATTATTGTCTTAACTTGCATTGTCAGTCAATGATAATTCAACAAAAGGTAAATATACAAAAACACACAATAAAATAAACATACAATTCAACAGTTTGTTTTATCTTAACATCTTAGTCTATTAGCTTATTTCATACTAGTTTAGCTTAGGTTTACCTTAGCAAAACTTAGCTTATTTTATCATTGGCATAGCTTACCTTATTTCACCTTAGTTTAGTCTATCTTAGCATAGCGTATCTTATTTTATCTTAGCTTAGCTGTTCATAGCTTAGGTTAGTAAGGTTTATTTAATTTATTTTCTTACCTTACCTCATAGCTTAATTTAGCTCAGTATATCATGAGTACAGCTTATCTTGTTTCATTTTAGCTTAGCTTAGTTTTCTTATCTTAGCATACCTTAGCATAGCTTCACTTAGCCTAGTATATCTTAACATAACTTATCTTGTTTCATATTAGCTTAGTTTAGTAAGGTTTTTCTGAGCATATTTTATCTTTATAGCTTAGCGTAGTTTATTTAATCTTAGCATTTATTATTATTTTACATTTTTTTAAATGCAATTTTGGGGTAGCTTAACTTAGCTCACTATAGCTTAGCATAACTTAGAGCTTGTATTAGCTTTTACTATTTCTATTTTGCATTGATATAGTGTGAGGAAACTTTTTTGTCCACAATTAACTGGATTAAAATCTAGTTTTACATCGTCAAAGTTTCTTTCTTTCTTTCTTTCTTTCTTTCTTTCTTTCTTTCTTTCTTTGGTTGACCTCTAAAATCAAAGAAACTATCAACTAAAGACTTTACAGAAAACACAGAGAAACTATCCAAATTTAAATTCCTGTGCTTGGTAATCGGTGTAAAATTTAAATATCTATATCGACCATTATTGGTTTTAAAATGTATTATCTGATATTGGCAAAAAAGGGTCAGGTTTTAAGTTGATTTATTTCATACAATGATGAAAATCATAATATGTACATCTGCTGCAGAAATATAAATCTATATTAGTTTCACTACAGCAGAGACTTAAATGACCTCTGCATATAAGCTCAGGGAAAGATCGGTATCAGTTATCAGCACAAGATACATATACATATTGGCATATTGGACATTATGTATATGTAAAATGTGTCTCTTTTTTTCTCTCTCTCTAAGGTAATTGTAATTCTGACACAGTTAGTCACTGCACTTTGAAACCAAAATAACAGCTCGTGTGTGTGTGTGTGTGACTGCTCTGTTAATCCAATGCTGCAGGAGGAGAATTCATTCATGTGTGTTTATCAGGGGCGTTGTGGTGTCAGGTGCTCGGCACATGCATGGACCCGGGCTTCCTCTTCCTCCTCCTCCTCAGTAGCAGCAGCAGCAGCAGCAGCAGCAGTAGCAGCAGACACAGAAAAGCGCGGGGAAGCCTTTCCTTTTCCCTGTGAACGTATCAGCAGCTCTCTGCCAGCTGCCTGTCTGGAATAAACAAACACGGGCTTATTTGTTGCAGGCGGAAACAGGCCGAATCAAACTCTGTGCCGCTTATTAAAAAGCGCCGCTAATCTTTCGCAGAGCACACATTGCTCTGAGATAAAGACCACCAAATTAATTACCGGTTAATTATCACTTCTCACACTGCTCGTTCCGAAAGAGGACAATGGAGTTTTTTCCCCTCCCTTTTTCTGTTCCCTCTCCTCCCCCGTACATAGGTTTTCCTCTCTTCCACCGCCTGATAAAGTGTTTATTTATTCCTACAGTATATTTGGCAACCCTTCTTTTTTTTTTTTTTTTTATTTTAACCCAGCTACCTCTGCAGCGTCTGCACTTGAGCATGCTGGGAGGAGAGAAAATATGATTTGCATGTAAATCAGTGATATGAACACAGACAAGCAGCAACATTTGTTGATTACAGAACAATATTCAAATGGAGGATACTTCAAGAGAGAAAGAGAGAGAGAGAGAGCAGGGGAAGAAGAAGGTGAATAATCACTTCAGTGAGAGAGGAGGAACATTTACAGTAAGTAGGGAGATGACTGTGCTCCACCAGGCAACATGATTAAAATGTAATGTTTAAATAATGGAGTTATTTCATCGTGCTTTGTTGTTGTTTACCTGTTTTGTTTATTTATTTCTGTCATCCGCGATCAAACGCTGCTGCTTTTTAAAGATGCGGTGCGTAACTTTTGGTGTTTTGTGGCTGTTGTCTGTTCGGTCTTCATGAACAGAAACGATGTGACCTAATTTGTACGCTCTGTCAAGAAAAACTATCAGACCTGACTGAGGGAGCGTTTGTGTGTATGCAGCAGCGGAGCAGTGGCGGGCGGGGACAGGAAGCGTCAATCCCGAATCCCGAAAAAAACGTTTGTTTGTTGTTTTATTTTAGCTGTGGGGAATCACTTCCTGTGTGACAGTGGTTTGAATGCAGCAGACATTTGTTTCTACTCAAAATCCTTGCGCTACACCTTTAAATGTCCTCTCTCTGGCTCCCTGTTGTAAAGCGAATCATGCCATCATGTACCGCAAAATCTTAAAAGGTCAACTTTTTAAAAAAAATATGTTCATAGCTCTCAGGATGTTAAAGGTGCATTACGTAAAACTATGTGTCATATGAATAAATACAGTATTATAGTCAGTTTTGACATCACAGTTGTCAGCCTCTGTTAAAGTTAAAATGTTGCTATGTTAAAATGTTAAAGCTAAAAGTACCCCAGGAAGCTCTTGAGGACATTTGAGCCATCATATATTCATGACCTTGTCACTTTTAGGCTAAAATGACTGCAAATTACTAGAAAAAGACTGTGATGCTCCTCGTTGAGTCGAGCATGGGTATTGGACTTGTTCCTCAATTTTCCCGATCCTTCCACCTCAGGACAACAATACAAATAAGTAAAATTACTCTTTTTTTGGCATTATTCTATTCAGTTTAATCTTGTATTTACATATTTTTGTAAAAGGTTTTTAAACAGATGACAAGACAATGTTGTCATGCGATTTCCAGTGTTTTCTCACACAGCAATGACAAAATCCACCGCAAAGCCGTGAACCAACAATGAATTTATGAGACTTAGCAAATGTCGCCCGTGTTTAATATTTGTTGTCCTCTGTGCCAGAGCTCGGTTATTGTCCAGATTCTATTAAAAACTCATCAGTGAAACACACTGTTGAACTGGGTGACATGCTCCTTCATTATCATGGCTACACACACACACACACACACACACACAGAGCAGTGTAGTTTGACTAAATCCCACACAAACACTGTCCTTCTGCCAGAGATACTCACTCGAGCACCAAATCTGCAGCTGGAAAACCCCAGCAAACGCACAATTTCCTCTTGTTTAACTAACATGTTTTTAAAAAAACACAGACCAGCTGTTTGATTTAAATTACATATTTTTTTTGTTACTATTGATCAGTAATTCGATAATAGTTATAATATAAATCAAGGAATATGAGAGGGAACTCGAGTCCAGCTCCTCCTCCTCCTATATGCTTTTTCCCTGGCTCATGACAGGGGAATTTGACCAATCACATTGCAGTTCATAGAGAGTGAGGGCACCTCCTATTGGCTATTCTGCCTAACAACGTCCCCTATATGTCTCCCATTCCGACTGTTAGTGTTATCTCCAAATGTAAACTCTAAATTTGTGTCGCTTTGTAAAAAGTTTGCTCTTCCACACCAAAGTCCATAGAGAAAACCGGTGATTTTACATAACAGCACACAGGAGTTGTTGATCCACTTCTACCTCTGTCAGTAAGTTCAAATATGTAATTGTTTTGATTTCTGCTCGTAAAATCCTTGGTTCTGGTTAATCTTAGTGACACAAACCTACCAAACGAGGCTGCAGAAAAGCAGCAGCTCCTGTGTCCCCATGAGCTAAAATTGCTGATTTTCTTCATGGAGTTTGGTGCTGGAGAGAAAGATGTTTCCAGTCAGAAAAGGCTGCCTAAATCTGAGAACATAGTTTAAGACACTGTAGACTTCTTTACTTTTTTTTTTTTTTTTTCCTTTTGTCCCTAACTGACAGCAATGTGTCCCAGACTTTTTCTGGGCACCAGGAGGCGCTCATAGCACAGTCTGCACTGAACACTGAATCAAAAAAATAAATAAATAAATAAAAGGAAGAATTACTGACATTCTCATGAACTGTAAAACAGACATCACCCTCACTTTTGTGCCACAGCTGTCAAGACTTATTAAGATATGGGTGCAGAGAAGTTCTTACTTTTCCTGTCTCCCTTAAAATAATAAAGTCTGGCATAAATAATAAAATGCAGAATAAAATAACTGACAAGTTAAAAGGCCTTATTTTAGAAAAAGTAAAATGTTCTTTACCTGAGAACACACACCTTAAAAAAGATTAGAGGATTGAATTTTCCATTGTCAAAAAAGTAAATAAATAAAGAAACAGAGTCTATAAAACTTGCGTCTTATTTTCTCAGTTTTTGTTTGCAGAAACAAAACTTGGGGAAAGCGTTAGCATCCTGACACAGACTCGACCGAGGGGATTTTATTTACCCGAGTCAACATGTTATTTTGTTTTTTTTCCAGAGCTTCTCCATCAGTTCATCGTTCTAGGTGGAAATTTATCGAATGGATTTTTGGCAAGAACATTTTTTTTCTAATAAAGATGCTGCCTGGTTTCATGTCAGTGGTGTGTGTGTGCTGAGAGACACCGGGCGGGGGGGGTTCCAGCAGAGAATGACAAATCAGTGAAAGGGGTCAGAGGTCGTATCAGACATGCCGTCATACGTGCAGGAGCTAATTAAGATGATCTCTGAGAACTAGAGAGAGTTGGACTCAGGTTTTTTTTTCCCCTTTACACTGAGAGAAATTCACAGTGTGGCGAAATGAAGTAAACTGTATATAGTATGTTTATGATTGTTGTGTTGTTTGGTGGTAATTATTCTGATTATTACAGTCTAATCTGCTTTTAAAGTTTGAAAAACGAAATAAATTCCCTTTTTTTTTTTTTTTACGTTGAGATTGGTTTCAATTGCATTAGCAGTGTTGCCGACTACTTTCAAAGGAAGGCAGCTAATATTTTCATCATTGGACCTGCTACGTTGTCTGTGTGGAACACTGGTTCTCAAACGTTTTATTCCAAGAACCACCTGAAAAAATACTGAGCTCTCAAAGTAACGCCGTTATCGCCAACGTTAAAATACATTGGCGTAAATAGTTTGAGCTGAATCTGCTCTCTCATCATCCTCCTCTTCCTCACATATACTTCAGACACTGGTATAATGAAATTAGATTACAATGCAGTGAGAGAGAAGGTGATTTTAATTATTATTTTATAATGTTTTCTTGTTGTTATTTACTTAATTTTCTCCACACCCCCGATCAAAATTCCTTAGCTCCACTGCGATCACATTCCCTATGCAGTAGAACAGTACCACCGGTGGTACACGTGCCACAGTTTGAGACCCGTGGCTGGGGATTGTTATCGACTGGTCTTGCTAAAAGTAGCTGATGATTGCTAGCATTTTAACTGCATTGTCACTGCATGAAAATACATTGAAAAATGTCACACCAGCATTTTTACTTATGAGAAACAACAATGTTGAAAAGGCGGAAAATAATTTATTTAATCAGATTAACGAGTCTGGAAGTGAGTCTGTTGGTAACTGCGTCATTTCCTCCAAAGGTCTTTGTTCAGACTAAAATACAGCAAGCAGCATTTATAAACTTTAACGTTTTTGAGGCTCTAAAGCACCAGGCGTAACCAAAACAGAGTAGTGTGCTTGATGGACTTCATAAAAAGTAGCAGTAATTTGACCCGGGAGTGAATCCAGAACATACCTGTTCCCACCGCTGACAAAGGGCAGATGTTTGCAGGTGTTTGTGGGTTTAAATGTGGCGAGAGCGCGTTTTTTACTGCTCGCTGCAGATACAAGATGATGAGGGCAGTGACTCTGAGGAGACCCAGCACCGATGAGGGGCTAAGTTAGGCAGGAGGGCCACCTTGTCATCACATTAGCCTGGTTCTTCTTGTGATCGTGAGGCTGCTGCTGCTGCTGCTGCTGCTGCTGCTGCTGCTGCTGCTTCCAGCCACGGTGAAGCCCAGAGCTCCGGCTCAGAGCTGCAGACAGGGCGCTGGATAAACTGCTCTGCCGACTGGAGATAATTGAAAATCCAAAAAGACTCGGGCTAATTTGATTACGCCAGGCAATCGCTGAATTGTTCCCATTATTAAAGGGATTTGATTATGACACAGAGTCAAGTAATTATTGGTGCTGAAACTGCAGGAGCTGTCCCTTCTGATGATGAGGACCACTGCAGGGAGACACTGGTCCCTCTGTGAGTCACTGTGTGTGTGTGTGAAGGTAATTTATGATCAAAAGAAATTAAAGAAAAACAATCACTAAATGTCAGTCATAATAGTCTTTTAATCTAACCTCATTTTACCAAAGTGATCCTTCTGAATTAATGAGAATAACTGTATTAATCTGCTTATTACTGAAATTGCATTAAAACAGAAATTAAACCTGAAATGAATATGCAGGATAATGCGTAACATGAAGTTCAACAGAGCGGCAACTAATCGTGATTTTCATTTTACAGTCATTCTACTGATTATTTTCTTTGTTGTTGACCAGTGTTTCTCAAAACAAGTATATTCCAGTTACTGAAATGACTCTTCCTACAAACATACAAGTGCAAAAGCAGCAATTTAAAGAAATGCAATCTACTAATTACTCAGAATATACTAATTTTGGAAAAAAAAAAAAAAATCTTTATACACTGTTTTATTGTGCCAATGTGTTTTAGTTTTCTGGCATAAAGGAGCGACAATTTTTACTTGTAGTTTTCATGAATAACAATTAAATTCTAGACGATTAGCGTCGTTGGTGATCAATGATCAGTAGGGGTGGAAGTCGCCAGAGACACCACAATTTATATTATCATGATATGTAAGTCACAATACGATAACATCATATTTTGTAAAATCGTATATTGTGATACGCTCTAGTGAGAGTGAGCACTTAGTGCCATCTAGTGGACTGTAACGTCAATTGCTTTTTTTATGCTAATCCAGAAAAAGTTTCAGGAGTTTCAGTTAAAAAAAAAAAAAAATGTTATGCTAAAAAAATGGATACTTGGTGTCTCAAAAGTGGTATAATAGTGCAATATTTCACTGTATCGATTTTTCAGCCCGAGATGTCAGCGATTCAATATTAATACAATAAATAAATGGAACTAAATTTAAAAGTAATAACATTACTCATCAGTTAATGTATAAATTTGTGCAAAAGCATCAGTTTGTACCATAAATAAAATCAGACTGACATAAAACCAGCTGTTATTTCACTATATGACGGGAAAAAGGCACCAGTAAAGGAGGCAAAAATGAGTCCCAAAACTAAAAATGTCCTCACCAAGAAGACATGAGTATGACTCGTATAATATGAGGTGAGTGAAGACAAACACTAGAGTGGAAAATATTCTCTATGTGACTGTTGATCAGCTGTGAGCTTCAGTCACGTTTATGAGAAAGAAAAAAAAAAGGAAGAAAGGAACTTCAGCAGATACGGATAAAACAATAAAAGTTCGGTACTACTCGGCCCGATTTGTATTACATTTGTGAAGGCAGCAGCAGCAGCAGCAGCATCAGCAACAGCAGCAGCAGCAGCCGCGTCGCCCTGTTGTCTCTCTGCAAGCTGTTTTTTTTAAACGGGTTTCTTAGAACAATGGGCACAGAAGGCTGCAAACCTGCAGCCCAACAGTCGGCCGTGCACTTTCTGAAACACGGCGTCAGGCTTCTGCTTCTCCTGGGTGTTAACGGTGGAACGTGTGCAAAAGAAGAAGAAGAAGAAGAAAATGTAGGAAAAAAAACGCCAAATTGCAGCAGTTTTAGCCTTTCACTTATGATTCATCACTTCCTGAGGACGAGACGGCCTTAGCGGCTGCAGAGTGTGATTTCAGCAAATAGAGTGAAACTACAGCATCTCACTTAAGCTCCACTCTGTTTCTCGCCCCTCCCCTCCCTCTGTCTTAAAGCTGCAGTATGCAACATTTTGTTGTCGTTGAAACAACATCGTTTCTGTTGTTTCCGACGACAGGAACAATGTAACATATTGTTTGTTGCATCCTTCATCCAGAAAACAAGCTGCCTCAAGCAAAAACTATCAGACCTGACCAAGGGAGCGTTTGTGTTTAGACAGCAGCAGAGCAGAGGCGGGCGGAGACAAGACGGAGTTATTCCAGCATTCACTTCTGAAACTTTATGTCGTAGGTTCTGTGTGTTTCCAGTCAAAGTCAGACCCATTTGGAGTCGTCTTGTTTGCTAGGTCCGGCTGGTCCTGTGTGTAACACGGGAATTTAAACACTGCTTTACTGAGAAACACAAATAGAGAGCCATTTGAAGCTGAATTCATTTGAAAACGTCTTGACTGTAACAGACATTTGGTAATGAATTGAAAAATGTCACACTTGGCTGTAGCGTGTACTGAGCTGGAGCTAATGCTAAAGCTAAATAGGTTCATTATACAGCACAATGTTTTCAGAATGTACTTGTTATTGCAACATTCTTACTTATTGGCTATTTTTGTAACATTATGCAGTTTTCTTCTCTGATTTTAACTCAACAGAACATAAATCGCTCCCCACCTGACACTAAATTCACATCTACTTGCTTCTCAATTTACACTGATTGCGTTTATTGCACGGAAAAAAGTTGTGTCACATGTGGTGTGAACATAATCCACGTAATCCAGCCTACACCTTTTTGGGGATCTTTGTTGCCTGTTTTTTTTTTTTTTTTCTGTTGTTGTTCTATTATTGTTGTGAACATGTATGTTTATACTGTAGTCGCCAGGATTGATATGTTGTACAATCACACGCTACAGTTTTAAGTGATTCAGGATGATGGTTCGAACCTTCTGCAATTATTTCTTGGAGGCCGTCGAGCTTGAGACAGGTGAATAAAGGAGGTCAATAGTTGGACTTTCACACAGTCGCCTCCCTCTGCTGAGTTAAATATCAGCTGAATTGACTGAACGCTGTCATTAAGGCCCGCGGTCCAGTCGTGTGTGTGTGTGTGTGTGTGTGTGTGAGATGTATGCCCCCTCATGTAGCTCCCTCATATTTGCCTCTCTCCTCTTGCCTTTGGGCGCTCAGTTCATACAAGGAATTAAGAATCCGTTGTCAGCGGACCTCATTGACATTTGAGTGAGCATTAGTGAAATTATAACTGCATCTGAACAATACGCAGCCACAGTTTTGCCTCCTGATGTGACGACGGGGCTTGCTGTATCCACACTGTGTGACCAGAAGGGCGCAGTCTTGTGCCTGGGACTGTGTGTTTTTCCGTGTGTGTTTGTGAGTCAGAGTACGGTACATAACCCTTGTGCACACCCAGGCTATGCAGAGATGGAAGTGTAGAAGTGTGAAAGAGTGATTTTGTCCCCCTTTTGTATCTCGGCGAGCGGCGCCCTTAGTTCTGCTTGGATGGAGGTATGAAGAGTCACAGTGGGGGGAAAAGAGACACAGTTCTCTTTAAGGCAGGCTTTACCCACTCGAGTGTCCCCATTTGAAACACTGTGGCCAGCTTATCCCACTCCCCACCCACTGGCCCCACAAAGCACCTTTGACTGCCGGTCTGTGTTATCCTCTGCCCTCCCACTCTGTCCTTCCTTCTGCACGAAGAGTGTGGGCAACCAGGAGATGAGTCATCCTCCTTCCCTCCTCTATCTTCCTCTCTTTTAACCAAATTTGAAAGTGACTGTGTTTGTAATTCACCTCTGTGCATGAACAGAGCCGTGCCGCTTTCCAAAATGAGCTTCACACACTGAAGATGTGCGGTGGCTGCTTATTTGTTGCGCTCCCCTCCTCTCGTCTCTCGTCCTCAGCGGCAGCAATAGAGCACGAGTGGTTTGAGGTTTATTTATTTATGCCTTTCAGGCTCTCTTTTCCTCTTCATTTTGGGGCTAAGAAATGGCAAGCAAGTGCCGCTGAGGCCGCGGAGATTAGGTTAGCATTGATTGCTTTATTGGTGTGGTTGGATTGTTTCGTATCTGGGAACATTTGATGTAAGCACAGACATTTGTCTTGTCTCGTGCTGTCTCTGCCTCATCGAAGGATCATCCGTTTCTCTCAGTGCGTGGGATTTATTGGTAATACAGAAAGTAGAGAGAGCAAATTATTTATTTTTTTTGTTACATACCCCTCCCCGCGCTTCTTTAAATGATGAATGGAGATGTAGGTCCGGTCTGGAGCCATACCATTATCACTCTCATTGCAGCTAATGCAAGTAATGTTCCAATTTTAATCAACACCTAATTACATCCAATAATGCACATGTAGCTAATCGGCAATTGTAATTACTACGCAGTCAAGTCTAAGAAGTATGGATCTGACTGCTGCTGCTGCTGCTGCTGCTGCTGCAGACTTTTGGATGTGCAGCAGCATTGATCATAAAAGTCAATCATGACACACATTATAGTAACTTTTTTATGAGGGCTCTGCAGTGTTATGCAATCCCTCCTCCTCAGTCTGTTGCCCCTTCCTTTATTTATTGTGCTGAGCTGGTGCTATCCCCTCTAGACCTCATTGTGGATTTGCTTGAGCGTGTCAATACCATACTCTTTTGGCATCCACCATCAATACTCCGCCCATTAAAATGTGGAATTGCTTAACGCAACACAGTAAGATACATTTCTCCACGAATGGAGACGCTGTATTCGCAAATAGCCGCTCTGATCAATGGTCTTTCGCTGCCTCCTGTAACCATTGTCTGCAAAACAATTGGAAATCTTTGGGCGAGTATAGTGGGGGCAGTGTGAGAGGAGCTGGAGGAGGTGAAGTATCCCGACACAGCGGCAAATTAATTACCCTTGTGAAGGATGCAGGTCTGTGAGATTTGCTTTTTGGGCCATTATCAAGTGACACCGCAAACGATTGTTTGTTCCACTCTGGGTAATGTTGCCCAAACAAACAATGGCTTGGCCTGGACCATCATATGGATCATTAACGACTCACCGTGGGACCCTGCTCTATGCAGTTGCCGTTCTGGGGGGGGGTTGCCGTTGTTGAGGGGGCTCTTCTGGGCGCTCTTCTCCCTTCCTCCCTCGTACCGGGGGACAGACGACTGGACGGCCCACACGAGAAGACGGGCACTTGCTGCCGCTCATTAGGAATGATGTACTCCAGTTGGGTCATCAGAGCAAATCCCAGCAGGCGAGGATGTGGCCATTACTGCAACGGTTTAGGCAGCTGAGGGGACGCCAGTGCTCACCAAGGCAACCGCAGAGACAAGATGGTGCTCCCGAACTCCAAATAATAAATGCCATCAGTGTGTTTTTGTGGCTGGATTGTGCTGCTGGGTTTAAAGTGGAGAGTGTAAAACAGTGAATTGCTCTTAGAGAAGGAGAATATTCGTTCTTAAACAGATGCCATCAATCCGTGGTGTTCAGTGCAGTTCAAGCCTCGTCTTAATGATTTTTTTTCTTCACATCCCAGTGGATCAGAAACAAGCTATTTTTTTTCCCCCACTTCAGTCAACATCAAGTATCAGCTTACATGACGGTGCCCAGATGTTTATGAAGTGCCATTATGAAGCCTTGACTGTGAGGCCTTGTTTCCACCAAGTGGTAGAATCAGCTCAGGCCACTTTGGTACGTCACAGAGTTATTTGCATTTTCATTGTCAAACATTGAGAATGGTACCAAAATAACATAATGTAAATAATTTATAATTTATTGGCAAGTTCTGCTGTGTTGCCTTTATCGTGCCGATATGTTGTTACACTACTTTGGTTGCAGAAACTACTGATTGAGACCATTAACTTGTCTGGAAAATGTTTCTTGTTTTGTTACATTAAAAATCAAGTGAAAAGAAGGCTCATCTCCCCATAGACTTACATACAAAACAAGCAGAGTTGCCCCCTGTTGGTCATTTAGGAGAATGACAAGATGAAAAACAAGATGAAGGTGTCTGTAGTTTACAGCGAGTAGTAGTTTGACAGACTATAATCTGCAGAATACCCTCTCTTTTGGACCACCGGTGATGCCGTAGAATCTCTACAAACAGCCATATATTTTTCACAGCTCCTCAGTTATGAAAACATTTTTTGTGGACCAAAAAACAGAGATGTAGACCCTGAATGGTCCAGGGACCTCACTTTAAGAACCACAGAAGGACAAATAAAAACTAAAATTATTTTCTGTATTTTGCAAGTTTCATGAAGTAAGTTGACAAGAAATACTTGATTCTAGAAGATATGTTGTTATTTGGTTTCCTGTTTGTGTCTGAAATCTAATCTAATCTATTTTATGATGAAACCGATGTGAAACTATGTTCACAAACAAGAAAATGCCGTAAATTTGAATTATTTTTAACCTGGAACATTATATCTGCAGTAAAACCAACAAAGCTGACAAAATAAATGAACAAATAAATGAGTAAAATGGTTTATCTTGAACCTGTGATCCAATTTGTTTGTTCATGCAGACATATAATTTAATTCCAGTGCATGTTTTGAATGTAGCATGCACTGCAAGACAAACACAGTATTTCCCCAGTGAAATGGGGAAAAAAGAACAAACAAAACTGGCAAGGTGCTGATGGATTTTATGTACCGAGGATGCATAATGCCCCATGTCAAAAAAGCAAAGTGAAATTTCCTGTTAAATATGCAAAATCCCGGCTGTCTATTGAATGATAATGGCTCGGCACCTTGTCGCCGGGTTGCTGACTCCGTTGGCTGCGCTTCAAAGGCCTGTTGACTAACTTTGAAAAGACCTTGTGTTTCCTGACTCTGGGCTTTCTAAGATTGGACAAATGCAGCAGAAAGAGCGCTGTACGAGTGCCAGTCACGGCTTCCCCCCGAGTCGCCCGAGGGATGTCAGCCTTTGAAGTGATAAAGACCCAGTGTTTTTCAAGACAGCCGTCGCAATATGGTCGAACTCTGTGATGCACTTATGTTTCTTTAGTTGAGAAAGAAAAGGGCTGTGTTGCTTTAGCGCGACGCGCCTTTCTTTGGTGAATCACATGCTGAATGAAAAACTCTTGAAAGGTTTGCAGCACGTGTGTGGTGCCATAAATATGTGGACATGCTCATGTTGCAGCTGTGTGTTTGCAAGCACAGCCAGGTAAACCTGCCGCTCGGCACAATAACTGACTTGACTCTTAGAGCAGGTTTTGAGTTGTCACATGGCAACTGTGGAGAAGATTAGCTTGTGGTGACGTACAAACACAATTTAATTGGCTCGTGCCTGTGCTAGAATATTTGCATAACATGATTTCTTTGGCTGGTTAAAAGAATGCACATGACTAATGCACCAGTGTTCATTTTGGAAGCAATTTTTTGTTTTGTGGTAGTTATAATTTCATGACTAAAATACCGTTTGGTTTTATATTTATATTACTTGAGTTTAAAAGATGTTTCACCTTTATTCTAGTTTCAGTCGACTAAATGTAATCATATTTTATTTGAATAAATCTACTGTAGATTTAGTCAACTAACCCGTACCTCGCAAGGACATTAGTCTGATTGATTCTCTTCTTATTATTCCTTCTCCTCTGATTGGTTCTCTTCTCAGTTCCTCCCGCCCCAACATTTACATCAAGTTTTTATTCGTTGACAAAAGTGTCGGTAGATTCCGTCACTGTTTTTGTCATATCAACTTTATTTTTATTTACTTAACGTTTAGTTTTTGTCGGAGGAAAAACGGCGTTGACGAACAAATAAACACAGCAACACACCAAACAGATGCAATTCACGAATAGGGATGAGCTGATACCATACTTAGTATCACTAAGATTGATCACGGGGTCGTCTTTTAAAAAAAAAAGAAATGTCTGGTACAAATCTGTTCATATCATGTTATGGGAGCATAATATTTGTTACACAGTTGGAGAACTGTGTCTTTGTAATTGTTTAAAAAGTGTAAAATGACGTATCGGACTGATACCAGAATCGTTATTGGGCGCAAAGAAGTGATATTGATCCGTCCCTCTTCACATGGCAGCCATGATGTGTACACAAAGTTACAAAACAAATACACCCCCCGGTTATTCACGCCGTTCACCATCATCGTCATCTTTCCTCACCAATTCCACTAAACCCAGTTTGCGCGGTGCAGTGCGCGTGTAAAGGTTTAATAAATAGTGTGTGGAGTCCCACTTCATGAAAAATGGGCCGCTCCGTGTAATCAATGCAGCAGCAACATGAATCCGGCCGGCCATTATTCCGTCGGCCTAATCATTTCAAGAAGCCGAGACAAACTACCACCTGTGCTCTGAGCATTGATCATGTGTAGGTATTCTATTCAATCTAATAATACACTTTCTTTTGGCTAAATCACCCCGCACATTTCAATACCAAATGACTTCTGTTCATTCTATTAAAGTGGAACTACTCTCAATTATGTTCCATAGTCCTATTGTCTGATACTAATGAAGATGAAACACTTTCATTTTTCCACTTAATTAGTTCATATTTAACAAAGGTGCTGCGCCATCAGACTCCAAGAGAGGAGCACCTCCACCCCCACCCCCACCCCCACCTCCACACACACATCATTCGCCTCCAATGGCATTGAAAATAATCCTCCTGCTTTCATCCCTCAATAGAAACTGTGTTTTTCCTTCCTCTCCTTTTTTTTATGTTTTTGTTTTTCTTTTCCCGAGACAGTTTTAATTGAATTCCCCAAAAGGATAAACCTGATCCTCGCCGGTGTTGTTGGACGACCTGTCGGTGAAGATACTTGATAGTCTGGGTTGCGTCGGTGGGCAGTGCTAAGGACGGCTAATTGAAGGTGAATTGATAGTGCCACAGCTGTCTGTGTGTGCTGCAGCCCCATAGCTGGTCTGCTATGTGCGTCTTTGATAAGTAATTCATCTGTTTGGCCTGGCAGCTCTGCCTTGTTGCTTTCATGAGTGTGTGTTTCTGTGTGTGTGTGTGTGTGTGCATAATATGTGAAGCCTTGGTTGCTCCCTCCCTCAGGCGATGTGTCTGTAGTCATGGTCAACAGGGGGTGAATCCTCTGCTCTCTGTGCTCTTGCACTCTGGGTCTCTGGGTGGCATTATGGCACTCCATCTTTCTCTCTCTCAGGCTTCACTCTAATTGGATCCACTCCCCAACTCACCAAGAGAAGGAGAAGGAGGAGAAGGAGGAGGACTCTGTATGAGTCAGCCACCTCTCCTTTCCGCCAATAAAACTTTGTCTTCACAAAATGATATATAAAAACAGTATAATAATAACCTTTTGTTCACACAGCACTCATCAAAACAATGTACAGAGTGCTTAACAGTGCCATAATAGAATCCCTGACATGGTATAGAGACAGAATACATTCAGATATAAAATAAAAAATTTAATGAAACATTTTAAATTCAGCCAGATAAGTTAAAAATGCTGCAGGAGACTGAGCACAAGTCAAAACCTGATGAATTCAGGTAAAATCAGAATAAGCTTTTTGATAAAACTATGTTTTTAAGCAGGACTTGAAAGAAGTCACTGACTCAGACAGAACTATTTCTTCAGTCAGGTCATTCCAGAGCCTCAGGGCTCTCATAGCAAAGACTGTCTCCCTTGGTTTTCAAACCAGACTCTGGAATAGAGAGCTGGCCAGTGCCTGAGGACCTCAAAATTCATGCAGGCATAAGAGGAAGTGAAAGGACTAAAATATAATCTTGAGTCAGGCAAGGGTTTGAAAAGTGAGTGGGTTGTTCTCATGCAGCACCTAAAAACTATAGGCTGGATTTAAAAAGTGGACATAGTCTTCTGGTTTGCTGGTCGAAACTTATCAGGAATGAAGAATATATTGAACAGCCACCAGGGGGCGACTCTGCTGGTTGCAAACGGAACTCAGTTTCAATGGAAGTAAAACATTTACCGGAGATGTTCATGGTCTTAGTCACTACTTTCGAGTCTAAAATAGCACATGATGTCACTTTTGTAAATCGTTTGCACATACGCGTATTGTTCAGGAAGAGTCTGGTTGCAGTTTTGTCTCTGAACAACATGGTGTTGATCAAACGTCAATCATGAGGCATCAAAACAGGAGTTCAGATTATTATGGCTGATGTCACCAGCAGTTGCTACTTGCTAAAAACAAACAAACAAAGCACTGAAGAATCCCGACATGTTTGTTCTTTGTTGTGTCTGTGTTCGTCATCTCCTTCACTGACTGACTCAGCAGCTTCGTCTAGATGATGGAGGTTCTGAGTTTGTTGCAGAGGGAACAAAGTACTTCTTTGGCCTGAGTTTGAAAAGACGAAGTCAAAGCACTCGCTCTACACTCCACACATTTGAGATACGTGGTTATTGGTGGGAAGTGGATACATCGAAACACAATGGATGCCTGCATTAGTGCAAGAAAGACACTGCATGTCTTTCCGTCATGGTATGGTTCGGTCACCAATCGCAAGCGAGTGATGTTTTTCGGTCGCCCAATCAGATGACTGTCATGGTTGGAGTTGGTCTAGCTCCACCCTAACCGTACCATACCATTTTACTCTGGTACGCAAAGGGAAGGGTGCCAAAAGAATGGAATTGTTAGGGCTGGTTATTTTGGCTCTACTCCTAATGTAAACACAAAACTAATGTGTACTGTACTGTGCCAAACCGAACCATTCCAAGCCTTAGTTGCTGAAATTTGGACCTACTGGGTCATAGGTGATCCTGAGACTGATGTTAGAGCCAGATGTGCACTGTTCACATCACTAAAGGGGGGGGGGGAAGTAAAACCACTTCCTGTTGCTTGAAAGTAAACTTCTTCCCCCTCCTGTGACCACCCGCCCCCCCCACCTCTGTTTTCGCAGCACAATTCATTAACATGTTTGAGGTGGACATGGCGAGCGGCAGAGCGGCATCTGAATCAATGCCCTCGTCTCCCAATCTGCCCTTTATCATGTTAATATGATTTCCATTGATGGAACGCTTTTTCAAAATGGCATCCCTCTATGGTTTTACATATTGACTTTTTAATTCATGGCCCTCAGTGCCGCATCACTCTTGCTGTGCCGCCGCTGCAATAACGCTCCCAGATCAGAGACGGATGTTGCTCGAGTGTGGAATTGACTCCAGGGCACTGTTTTGTTTTTTCTTCTTCTTCTTCTTCTTCCTCAGTGCAACTGTGTGAGTGTGCGATTGTGCGTCTTCAGCTCCTCCCACTTGTGTGTCTGTCTTCCTGATGGTGTGTGTGTGTGTTCTCTTGTTAGATAGAAAACCCTACACTTCAGTTCGGTGTCACATGGGGCAGCGAGTGAGTGAATGAGTGAATGACCTCTTCTTGGCTAATGTTCTCACTGCCAAAATACAGCCTGGCCTCGATAGTAATAATGTTTACATCCCATTTCAATAGCCAGTGGAGAATTGCCTGAACCTGTAACATCACTATAACAGGAAATGGAGAATTTAATGCCCCATAGAGTCACTGTGCTATAGCAGTAAATGTACACAGTATTTTATATTATGAGGACTCAAAGATGCCTCTGTTGTTGTAGTTCTGTGTGTCATCAGATGATGAGGTGCTTTGAAGGCACTTTTCTGATTGAAATGAGTTTCCCACTTTTTCCTGTAATGGATTATTGCGTGGTGAAGTCGAGAGGAGTGGGACTTATTTTGTAAAATAGGTCACTATTTTATTCAGTGTCTTTCAAACAATCTCACTCTAATCCAGCGTACAAACATGCTGAGGCTTTTGGAAAATCTTGATTGAGCTCTTGAACGAGGTACATGGTGGTGCAGTGGTTATACTGCTGCCTCACAGCAGTTTGCATCTTGTCCTCATGTGTGCATGGTTCCTCCCACACTCCAAAGATAGATTAGATTAGTTGGACACTCTAAATTGGCTGTGAGGGTGAATAGTTGGACTGGTGACCTGTCCAAGGTGTACTCCACCATTTCCTCTATGTCAGCTTGGGTGCAATCGAGCTCCCACCTCCCCATGGACTTCAAGTTGAGGTTAAAGTGATAGACAATGGATGGAAGAAGACCTGAGCAGGAAATCCAATTATGGCATCTGTTTGCTAGATTGTCCACTTAGGAATAATCCTCTGAGACAATGGTAGACAGTGCAGATCCAGATCAAGACCTGCATTTTCCTTCGGTGTACAACTGTTGTTTGCAATCCTCAAACAACAAATGACTTGAGAATGTTGCTGCAGATTAGGAATGACATCAAGTTCATAACAAATACATTTTTCAAGTTTTTCAAGTTACTTAACACTTTCAACTGTGGTGGCTTGTGATTAGGGCTGGTTAATCGATTAATTAAATTTTGATTTCGATTTTGGCTTCTCACGATCATAAAACATTATAATTGAAGGCAAATGTTTAATGTGCATGTCAATTTGCATGCGCGCAGCACAGCGCACCAGCTCCCGATGACAGAGAGAAATAACGGAGGCTGTAATATTCATGCTAGCTATGGATATGTGCCCCATCAGTACCGTTAGCAACCCATGATTCAAGAAACTCGTAAACAAGCGTTATGTGTTGCCATCATGTAAGCATTTCAGCAGAGTCGCACTGTCTGCACAATATGATAAATGTCGTGCAGAAGTTTTAAGTTTATTTTTTTATATATTGCTATTTCTATCTTAATTCATTGTTGTTATTATTTTACTTGATGTTGTTGTTGTTACTAATTTATTTCCAGTTGTTCTTTTAAGTTATAATAAAGTTGAGTTTTGATAGTTCAATACATACAAATGAAGAAGTAATCGTGTTTATTAATCGTGATTTCACTATCAATCAAAATAATTGTGATTATTATTTTTGCCATAATTGTCCAGCCCTACTTGTGATTAACATCTGTTAACACAACTGGTAACTACCCACCTATGGCTAATGCCAGAGCTAACTGCATTCAAAGTAAAATGAGACCAACAGCTTGAATAAAATGACATGCACAAATGTTCAGACGTTACCAGGTAGTTCCAACTTCCTGGGCTACACCTCGACTGTGCATCATTCTCTGTTTCCCAGATCAATAATCATTCCACTAAAAGGATCTTTATGCAGAGCAGCCGCAGTGGAACAGCCAGTAGGAGCACTCAGTCTGGCTGAACTGTCCTGTGATTGGTTAAGTCTTTCCATGATTCTACAAATTTAGCCATGAGCCCGTAGATGAGACAAGAGGAGGTACAAAGGTGTTAATTTCTGACAGATTACTTGATTTACACTACACTGAAAGGTCATTGTGGAATTATTTGTCAGTGTCCTTTATTTATCACTAAGTTAGTAAAGCGAGGAAACAGGTAGGAGTACGTCCGAAAAACACAAAGAACAGTCCTCAAAAGGTGAAACCCGATGCTCCAAGGAAACATGATAAACACGTCTTCTCCCCGCCCGCCCCAGCGCTGCCTCTGTATCCACACAAACGCTCCTTCAGGTGAAGGACGCAGCAGACTGGACACAAGCGCTGCAGCTTTAAAGCAAATGGTTTGATTCAAGTGTCATCAGAGTGAGACACTGAAGCCACAGCTGCTCCAGATGCCGCACTGTGGACACAAAAGTGCCAGATGAATATAAAACGCAGAGATGCAGATGAACGTGTGCGGCGGCCAGTTTGATGCTTTTTAACAGACATCAGATCGCTGCAGTGAACTTCATCACCACCAACTGTGAGCAACAGTTGCATGCGCATAAATGAACAGTTAAATGAAAATAAAATCATTGTCAGAGCACCAACAGCATTTCAATCACCCAATCGCGACCGCGCGTCGGATCATAAAGCGTTTCAATTACCGCAGCAGCCAGCCAATCGCTTTGTCTCCGCTTTGGCTGTTGACACTGAGCTTTAGCCGCGTGCGTCGGGTTCCTCACCGGAGAGTCTCACAGATCTATGTTGAGCTCGCTGATTAAGCAATGGCTCTTCTCTCCATTTCAAACGACAAGCTGCCAGGGACTTTGGTTTTAAATTGTGCAATTAGTGATCTGGCATGCTTAGCTTGGCTTCAGCAAGACTCAAATCCCAGTCCGGGGCCTCGCTGAAGCACAGTCGACAACACATACTCCAGGAGCATTTGTCAGACAAATTCATCTGAGCCTCCACTTCCACTTTGCTCTCTGAGTGTACTAACCTCCCCTCAAATGTCAGCCAGAGTATTTACCGTCTCATTGGTGGGTAAACAGTGGTGATCGGCCGATTTACAGTGATTCTTCTCAATCAGAGCACATAATGATTCACTGTGTGCACTTTTTTATACAATGAGCTCCATGTGAAAGCCTTTGACAAAAAAAACAAAAAAAAAAGGTCTGTTTCCCTGCAGTCATAAATTATAAACATTTACAATATCCACCTAGAACTGCCTGTAGTAAATTGACATAATCTCGTCAGGTTTACTGCAGCAAATATTTGAATTAGGTTACTCGTTTTAGGTTGCAGAACTACTGACCAGCCACCTCTCCATCGTTATATTGGCTCAAAATGAAAACTGGCGTATATAACTTAATTATAATTGTTCTCTATAAATAACCTGTGTTTGACAATATTGGATAATGGCCTTAATATTTCATCCCCCCTCCCCTTGAAGTCATGGCAGCATGCATTAAAAGTTAAAGAAGAATTTGGCAAAAGTTGTCATCACCACCAACATTCATTTGAACATGTATTTTTAATACTCTCTTGTAGGAGTCGAGTTTCCACAGCTCTGAGAGCTGCTTTCATTTCAGCTGCAGTTTGTTTCATGTCTAAAACCGAGCATCAGGAGTCTAGCATCTGACCAGCTGGGATTTAATGTGCTTTGCTGATAGATGAAAAACTTGCTAAGTTGCAGGAAAAAAAAAGAAAAAAAAAATCAGAATTATAAGTACCCCCTCTCCTCCTCTTCGCCTCCTCGTCCGTCTCCTCCCTTTGCATCCAAAATTACAGCTGGATGCTAAACATCATTTTTCTGGTCTGCAGAAAACAACAGTCGTCTCCCAAAATGGCATTATGAGGCGTTTATCACGGCTGTGGTAATTAACTTTTTTTTTTAATGTTCAGAATTTTGATATCTATTACAAATTAGCATAGTTCTTTTTCCGCCCTCTTTCTTTTTTTGCGTGCTTCTCCACAAACACGAGACAGCGGACACATGAGAATGCACATTTCCCCCCGCTGCAGCTTTTGTTCCGTCTCGCCGACAACTGTCGGATTGTTGTCGCAAGTACTGTAGATACAGCCAAAACATGGTGTCCTAAAATTCATCCACCGCTCATCCAAACACCAGTGGTGAGAGAAGAGGGGAAGAAACTGCAGGCCTGTAGTATACCCCCTAATTTCCAGTGCAAGCTTTCAGATCTATGAGGGTGATTTTACTGATGATCACTTCTCTCCCTCAGGAGCAGGAGACGTAAATGTTAACAACAAAGATTTTAGACTTTGGCACAGACTGAATCCCCATCTCTCTGCCAGTAGATGTTTTTGCTCTTTAATATGCTTTAACCAATCACGATTGGCAGTGATGTAAAGTATGTCGATAAGTACACTCACTTCTCTGCTGCACCCAGAAGTGCTTTCATTATGTACAGTTTTACTCGACTTCTTGTACCAGTTTGCTCCACCTCATTCAACTGATATTGATATTGAGTGAATTAATGAATGAATAACTTTTTTTTACTAATTGATTAAATATATGTTTTCACCGACCTGCCTACGTGTGGCCATACTCTTGTAGCACCTAACCAGAGTCTTACGGAAACCACAGTTATGGAAAAATGGCAGAGACAGTGGAGTGAAACTCACAGTTACTCCACAAATGATGCCTTCTTATTGCTGTTACAAGCTTTTCCACTTATGCTCATTAATATTTGGTAATCTACACATTTCTATAGTTAGATAGATAGATGTACTTTCGGTCTCAAAACTAGGCTCAGCACTTCGTGTTGATGCCAAAACAGCACTTTTGCGATACATTAATTTAGGTGATTTGAACTTATGTCAACTCATTTGTTTAAATATATACCGGAAAATGAATGTGGCTATTGTTGAGTAATGAAATGTGATGACCTGACAGTGAAGAGTTACAATCAGAACATCAGTTGTCGGATACCATTGAGCCCCAAATGGCTCTGATCATATCCATTCATGATGACCACTGTGTACTAGGATGTAATATCCAGTGCTTGACTTGTAGGTAATTGAGAAACATCCGTAAGCTTCATCCACAAAGTCCCACTGTGGTAGTTTGCTCTTCTCCCCAAGCAAACATAGCAATTACAGACGCTGTCAGTCACTGTCACATGTGGCATCGGTGATCAATCCGGCCCGTTGGACATAAACATACATACAGGGGGAGTTAACGCCGCTGCAAACTCCTCGGCCTGCCGACTCCCAGTCCAATTCCAGCTTCATTTGCTAGGATTTGATTGGGAATCCATTTTGTGTTACCGGCTGGTGTTTCTCCTGCAATTTCTCCAGCGACATCTGTCAGTTTCAACCCAGAGAATTCTAACTCTTGCCCTTCAGACATAAAAACCCAACATTTAACACTTTAATGGCTTTCAAAACAGCATTTGACAATGTGCCCCGTGTTTCTGGCCACCCTTGTAACCAGCTGTGACGGTGTGTGAGTAAGTGTGAGTGTGTGTGTGTTAGTGTGTGTTTGATGGGGACATGTGGTCCTGGAGAGCAACTGTAGCCAGAACTTTAACATAAGCAGTTTTGAGTGCTTTGGCAGGTGTTTATATCTCTGTCCATCCATTACAAAGAGTTTGGATATCAAACTGACCAGAGGACACTGTGGACGTGTCCTCTAAATAATCACAGTCACAGTCAGCTGTGCTACAGCTGTGCACTTGAAGGTTAAAGGGACATCAGGTGTGTACCACGAGGGCATGCTCAAGTCAGCCACCTCAGAATTTCATCATTTTTACCAGAAATTCAACAGATCTGACATAATCAACTCAACTGGTTATGGTGTTAATGATTTGACTAACTGTCTTAGAGGTGGCAGGCAATTTGGGCACCTCTTTCCCGATGATTTGGCCTTTAGTACAATTTTCAGTCTCCTGTGTCCTTTGTAGCTTTACGTGTGGAGTTAAACATGGGGAGTCGTCTGCCTTTGTGAGCACCAATGCATTGACGACCACCAAGTATACTTAGGGTGCAAAGTCAGAACTGGGACCAACATTGTTAGAAGTAAAAATCAATAGCGATGGCATTTTGCACCCAAAAACAGCATAGCAACATGTCCACGGAGAAAGACTGCACAGTACTACGTGTATGACTTACTTAATGTGAAAGTAGGAAGACAGAATTAACTGAAAAGGGTTGCAGGGAGTCTCAACTATTGAAGTGAGAGACATGTAGGTATATGTGAGGTTGCCCTGATTTTCTGAGTTGTTTAGAACTACAACGCCCTATCAGTCGAGAGTCCGCGTCAGTCTAACCTTCCACATGTGCATACTCAGTCATGTGTATTATTCCATTTGCAGGAATTAATCCACATTTTTGTGTTATTGTATTCCTACAGCACTGTGTCACACATTAGTGGCCACCAGCGCAAACTCAAGCAAGTCTCTGTCTCTTTTTTGGCCAAAACAAGTGTGTGCCATCACTGACCTGGAAGATGTTGTGCTACATGTAGCATGGACAGTCTGTGTGTGGACACAAACTGGTGGTGTGCTCGCATTTGTCCGCCTAGGTTCCTCTGTCTGACCCGGAATTGTATGCGTGATGGAATTTGCAACTTGAGCAGATCTTTAGTGACACATAGATGTCAAAAGTTTGACCAGGGCCTTATTGTTTGCAATAAGGGGGGGAAAGACAAACTCAAGCCATTAAACTTACAGAATATACACGTGAAAATGGCGACTAAAAGGACAGACCTTTAGATCTCTATTGCATGTGGCATCAGTCCACTGTGTTGTGAATGTTAAAGGTCACATAGAATGGTCTTTTTGAACCAAAAATCCAGATTACTGATGTCTACTTAGATAAATTAAATAATATTTATGGTCAAAAACCTCATAGTCTCTTCGGATTAAGCCAATTTATTGCTGCTCTCTGCCAGCCTCTGAACAGGCACTCTGTTTCTGAGCTAATGCCCGCCCCCCAGAACACTGAGTCTCTGTGATTGGCCAGCTACCAGCTGACTGACTGCTCCGTGGTGCTGCTTCTTCTTCTTCTTCTTCTTCAGGTTGAATGTTCACGCCCATGACCAGGAGTAGCTGTTGGGGGAGGGTTCGTTGCACGGCAAATGTGCTAGTTACGTAACTAAACTGGACTTTTCAAAACTGCTTGCTTGAGCGCAGGTAAACAGAGAAGCCCTTCTTTGTCAGAAGTGGCTGAAGTGTTTATTATGACACTTTAGTGACGTTTAGATACAGGAAGGACACGGGGACACACCAGAAAACATCAGAAATTTGATTTTCCGTGAATGTCCTCTTTAATATTAAAATATACAAATATAGATTTATTTTAATGTAATTCCTTAAAATCTAAATTTACCAATAAAAATTTGTCAGTGTACAGGCCCGCCTTTCTGTCTCATCAGTCACCAGCTGTGTCTAACGTTCTGCAACACAGACACCCGGCACGTGCGTCCAGTGTGGACCCTGACTTTGGATTGCTTTGAAAATCAATTACTGCAAGGGAAGTAAAGGGGACAAGTGGCTACAAGAGAGGCATAAATGCCAAGACACCGTCACAGAACATCCCCGCAGACGGACGCACATAAGAGTTTTTCCCTTTAAGTGCACAGTTATCATGGTGCCAGAATTCAGAGGGGGAAACAGGCATAATAGCCCCATTCTTAACTTTATTCTACGGCCTCCTCTGGGCATGTGTCGCCCTCGCACGCGGCACAACAGATAGAGATCTATAACTGCGATGGCCGGTCTGATGGGAACCAGGAGAGGGGGTGAGGGGAAGGGCTTTGTTAGGCTACAGGTCCCCGCCTGCATGGTTGCACTGCTGCGCTCCTGCATGGGTAACGAAACAGCCGAACACACGCTGACCTCAGAGCTGTTGTTTAATCACCAGAGCATTTTAATGGCTTGTCAGAGTAATGAAATATGGTTGGAGGCTACCTGGTGCAAACATTACGATAAATCCCTCGCACACAAGCCTACGCAGGGTTTAATGGTTATAAATCATCACTTTGGGGAGAGAAAAATGACAGCTATTAAAATAATGAATGGGATGATTAATTTTTCACATTAAAGATTAAAAGCTATGAGAGGTATCATCAGATATTTGAGCCGCTGTAAACGTTTGAAAGTGAGGGCTTATTTTCCGCACTTTATGACGCCCTCCGTTTCTTCACTGTCATCCACGTTGTTGTTGTTGTTTTTTTTCTTTTGCTTTTTTTTTTGCTTCTTCCTCTCTCTCTCTCTCCCTCCATCCCTCTCTCTCTCTCTCTCTCTTCCTTTCCTTCCTCTGTGTGCTGGCTGTGTGCGCCCACCAACACAGGCATCCCTTACACCTAATTTGTGCTCTTGTAAAAGTGCTCTGAGGAAAAGCCTTGAAGAACACTCATTGCTCGAGGCAGTACAGGACCCTCTCAGCCTCTCTGCAGGGGCTCCTCAAAGCTCTCACCGACATTATTTCATACCTCTAAAGCTGTCATACCTATAGCCGCTCACAAGAAGAATCAGAAGAGCTGGACAAGAGGTAGTTTGCTCTGCTTTTTATTTTATTTTTTTTGTTTTTTGGTTTGTGTTACACCTCTGTCTTTGTCAGTTTTCCCAGCTACATGTGTTCTGTTACCGGCGAGAACTGATTATTCAACTTCCCGTTTTCGGAATGCATGTCGAGCAAAGGCGGTATACAATAACACATGCTCACTGAGCTGGCATAAATCCCCATGTATACACAAACTATGACAAGCCCCCGCCCCCCCCCCCCCCCATCGTCGTCGTCAGATGACTCCCAGGAGAAGTTGTGTTATTGCACCTAGATTCCTAATCCGGTTTTCACTTTCGGGGGGGACTCGCTGCATTGTTTCGACATACATCACCCAAATTGCAGAGCGAGAGATTAGAGCAGAGGATCGTAATTACAACATTAATAACGATACATGTTCGAGAACATAAGTCATTTCGTTTTTTTTTTTCTTTTTTACCTATGATGAATGAGAGTGTAAACAAAAGGCAGGAGAGTGAGAGGTTCAATTAGAATTTCCAAGTGTCTCAGCAGACACGTGAACGCAGGCGTTCTCCCACTGTTGCCCAATTATTTCTATGTTCCCAGGCAATGATAGCGTTGCGTGTCCATCTGCAGCCTTCAAAGGGATATTCAAATCGTCTCACTGAAGCATTTGTTGGCAGAGAATAAATTGTTGGCTTGGTTTTTATTTATTTATACGTGCAGCCAGGTATTTGTGCAGCTAAAGTTATTTACAAAGTGGTGGGAAATTTAAACGACTCCTCTGGCATTTCCCTTTTCCCCCCCTCCCTTTGATTTCCCCGTGTGTGCGTCTGCATGTGTGTGTATGTTTTTCTTTTTTTGCCATCATTGGAGACGCTTGTGACAGCCACCCACGCCTCCTTCATGTTCTTCCAGCTCTTTTTCCCCCCTTTTTTTTTTTTGTTTTTTATGTTTTAGCTGTCCGCTAATGATGCAGGGACACAAAATAAAGGGCCGCCGATACAAAATGGCCACCTTAGCTGCCCACTTATATCTCAACCCTCCCCTCTCAAATCAATTCTGACATTTCATTCTGCCCTTATAGAAGGTAATGGTGCATTCAGAGGTTGTTACCGATAATGTTGAAATGGTATTGCTTGGTTACATTGGACAGACATACTGTAACCTCTGCTGTAAGATGGCCTCAGCTCCTCTGCCCTCCCTTCGCTGCACCTTCTACCTCGTTGTTTTCACACTCAGGCGAGATGTTTGGTATTTATCCGCTCTAATATCTCTTTTGGCACAAGTGGGGAGCAGCAATTTTATATATATATATATATATATATATATATATATATATATATGTGTGTATTCCGTTAACAAGTAACCAACCGGCGTTTGCTTTTTCTTCCACTCTCGTGTTTGCAAAACATGAAGAGAAAACAACCTTTTAAGTCAGCCAGTCAATATGCTGTTTCTAATATATTATTTACTGCCTACAGGCTGTACATCAGAATGTGCTCAACAACTGTTTCGGATTTGCAGTCATAATCATGTAGAGAGAAATCACAGAGCCAGATGTCTGGCCCTCATTTTTACAGCATTTATGTTTTCCTCTGAGTTGATGTAAAATTCATCCTTCCCCTGTTTTATTTATTCCCCGCTTTTCACAGACTCAACAATTAGTCAATTCCCAATCAACAAGAGAAAAGAAATTGCTTTTAATTACTTTTGATAAATGACAAATTGTGTTGGCGTGGCTCCCTGCAAATGCTTAATCAGGTGTGGGGCGGGGAAGAGAGGCGGGCACCGGGAGAGAGGGATTTCTGCTGGGATGAAATCAATGCCTCTCTCTCTCTCCCTCCCTCCCTCTCTCTCCTTCTCTGCGGTTCACCGGCCGGGCTTCTGGGCAACAGCCAACCAGAAGCCTGCGAAGATACACAAGTCAGCAGAAAAGCACTTGCTGCATGAGAACAGCCACACAATGAGGCACAAATACAATGGAATAAAGCTTAAAGCTGCAGTGCGTAACTTTTGGTGGCGTTGTTGTTGTTGTTGTTGTTGTTGTTGTTGTTGTTATTATTGTTATTCTGCCTGTGTTTGGTCTTCGTGAACAGAAACCAGCGTTGTCCTTCGTCTGAAAATGTCAGGTAATACTATCAGACCAGACCCTATCTACTACATACTACTAGTTAGCTAGTTGATTGGTAACGGCTACTTGTTGTGCTGCTCATAGTCAAGACAATTCCAATGACCGCATTCCGCTTTCTGATGCCAACACACTGTTGTTTGTCAGGCAATACTATCAAACCTGACTGAGTGAGCATTTGTGTGTATACAGCAGAAGAACGGGGCGGGCGGGGACAAGAAGAGTCCATGACACTTTTTTTTGGGCAGTAGAATTCAATTGTGAAACTCTTTGTGGATGCTTTTTTGTCTTTTCAGTCTAACTCCAACCTGTTTGCAGTCGTTTCACTTTACCAGCACACTGTTGCTGTTGTCGCTGTCTGTCTAGACATAAGACAGATCACTTCCTGTGCGCAGCTTCTCATTTTCTGGCCTGTTCTTTATAAACATTACAGGTGTATAATTGGGTGTCAAAATCCCAGTGGATTAGCAGTTTCTGAAATACTGAAGACCAGTGCAACTGGAACCAACAGCCATGCCACGTACTGTAGCATGGCTGTAGCAAATAGCAAATGGTGTCATATCATACCAGCATGACGCACTGTAACCAGCTATTTGATTCAATGAACAAGATGGACAGAACCACTTTTGCTAAGATGTTCTTGAATACTCTCTAATACAAAATATAATTAAACATTTTTCCCATTCCTGTTTCGTTGTCGTGAATGGAACGTGTGCCATTTTCCTGTTGATCAGTCAAGGCAGTGCTCTGTTTCTAGCTCGTTGTGGAGAAAATGAAGACGATGAAGACAGATGTGAAGTTTTTTAGCCTAGCAAGGCACAAGTTTTATTTGGAATTTACAAGGTTGCAAAAGTAACAGAAATGGAGCATGGATGCAATTCAAATTCAGCCTATGTCGGGGCTCAGATCTCGGTCCCTTTTGTAAGATTTCTATCAAGTGTGCACATATTGACACTACATGTGATTGCTTCTTTTGCAAGTGCGTGTGTGCATGCAAATGTTCATGTGTGACAGTAGAATTCTTTACGAAAAACAAATGTTTCCTCCTATGGTGCTAAATAATGCTGACTCCCCAATTCCTGCAGTTTTATCCTAATTTGGACAACCACTGACTTTATTCCAAGGACACAGTCATCCAGCCTCTACTCCTACTTTTTCAGTCATTGTGTTTTGGAGGCCAGTTTTCCTGACTCCAGAAATCCTAGTTTGCTTCCATATCATCTAAACTTGCTGGTTTTTCTGACCTTTCATATATACTTTAACTTCCACAAGATCCTCCCTTTGGGCACCGTACCAATTCACTTGGTAGCCCAACAGAAAGGTTCCAAACAGTGGGAAGATACGGAACATTTGTTTTGGAACCCTTCATGACTTTTATACTGAACTGAACCAAACTTGTTTATGACATTTACAGCCAATGACAGCCAAGACTTTTTTGAAGCCCACAAATTGGTGTGAACTTCAGAAAGTTCATTCTTCCTCGGCTGAGTCTGTTTTCAGCTTCCAGTTTCTGGATGTCCTCATCTCTGAGAATCTCCCCTCTTTCTTTCCAACAAATAAACCTCTACTGCTGCGCCAAAAACAGCAGCCTTATCCAACAAACGACTCCGTTTTTGACTGAAAAGGAGCAAATCTACGACACAAATCCTCTATTTGAACGCTTCACTCTTGTAGATTATAGATTATAGAAGGTGTGGTTTTAACGGCTACGTAAACAAGCATTCTCCAGCTTTTTCAACTGCAGAAAGTGCTTTAACGGCTTGTTTGTTCTGTCTGTCGTTGTGCAGAGTTCATCCGTCCCTGTGGCAGCAGCAGCGAGTCGAGTGACCCAGCCTCAGCCCGACCGGCTTTACCTGTACATGGAGACCCCCAGCTGGGCAGGTCAGTCTCCAAACATAACCCCCTCATGTCTGTTTGTTGAGTCTCACCAACTCACGGCCACTAACTACAGCCTTTTTTCTTGTGTTGGAAAACTTTGTTTCACCTTTGATTTTGTGTTGTTGGGGTTCACACAGCCTGAACCGAAGCTTGGAGTCAAAATGTCTGTCTTGCTGTTCAAGTTTTGAGTAAAAGTTCAGGTGAAATCCCATTCATACTTTTTCCTACACAGGAATAATTATTTATCCAAAAACTGAATTTTCAGGCTGAAGTTGTTTGTTGTGGACAAACAACCCAGAACAACAGAACAACACATCTATGGCTTTTCACACTTTGCATTATAAGAGTCTGAATATAATGAATTTGTCCATTATTTCCTTACACTCTCTGAAGTTATATTATTTGGTGACACTTTACATTACAGCCCAGTGACACCTTGTTTTTAAAGCAGTAATACAGTTGTAATAGGAAGATAATATGATGGAAATACTGTTTTTTTTTGGCTGCAGTGGTAATAGTGTCGTCATAGGATGATGATGTTTCAGTAATGCCATGTTATTTCCATAGCAATATCGAGCTACTACATTGGTAATGACAATTATTACAGATCACCATCAGTGTATTGCCTTCACATGAAACTCAGAAGTAATAATTACCACATTATATCCCACACACATTTTTTTTCATTGTTATTACCAAGCTATTACTCAGAGATTACTGTAAAATAACATA
The DNA here is from genome assembly GCA_016785285.1 of Brachirus orientalis. NCBI lineage: Eukaryota > Metazoa > Chordata > Actinopteri > Pleuronectiformes > Soleidae > Brachirus > Brachirus orientalis. Next base: position 1,639,917 of record JAFBJR010018220.1, read on the forward strand.
TTATTACCATAATACTACTTCACTATTACAAGGTATTAACATATTGTTTCTGTACTTTAATGTTAAGTGTTACCTGTTATTTTATTCATCTTTTTATTAATAGCAAGTGTGTTTGCCAGAAAACACACTTTTAATAATTAACAGATAATTCATCACTACAAACACAAACCCTCTTTGTCCATCCTCTTTCTGACCAGTATCTAGTAGCTGTTTTTTGAGTTTTGTTCAATATTTATTTATTTTACTTTTTAAATTACGCACACTTTTGTCATTTATACTGAGAGAGAGAGAGAGAGAGATGATGATGAGACACACATCTGTGTTTTTGAAAGAGAGAAGGAGGTTTTCTCTTTATGGCACTGACATGTTCAGAGACCTGGTTTTGCTTTGTAGGGTGCGAAATCAGTAGAGTTGGGTAAATAAGTAATCTATAACTGTGATCAACTGTGTGTTTAGGTTGTTTTATGTGAATATCTGAGTTCTTTATTCTGTTGAGCTTTAAAATGTCCAATATTGATTCATAAAATCCTTAAATTGGTATTTAATTGTTTGTAACTCCATGCGTCCTCTGCAAAAATCTCACAAGACTTATCACCAAGACCGTTAGTCTACAGCAGAGTCTGCATATTTAAGTTTTTATTTTACTTTGTTACAACCTGAAATACTTCCACATGTCACTCTTCAGATGGTTTGATGTTGTGATTGTTCGCGACAAAATATCACAGGCGTCTTCTTCTGATGAGCAAAGAGGGCACTGATGCAGACCAACCTGTGCTTACTTAGAAATGTCTGCTGCACATCCAGGCTATATATTTAGTATTTGAACAACTGACACCGTTCTTTGTCCTGAGAGGAACGTGTCTGTCTGCTTCATCTGCAAGTGTGACTCACATTTTCACTGTGTTTACTTGAGCGGTCCTGTTCCTGGAAGCCCAACGCTTCCAGAGTCTGAGGGAAAACGTCTTCACGCCCTCTCGCTGCCAATGTGCCCTCACTGTAATAAAGTCAGTATGTATGCGCGCCTTACTCTCCCCTATCCGGCCATATTGTGCAGTAATGTGTACTGGTTAGGTAGCGGAAGACTAGAGAAAGACTCTTATCCATATGCCTGAGAGCCCAGGAGCCGGTGTGATCTCTCCCCAGATGGAGGCCTCTGCTTCCCCACCCATCCTCTGCGGAGCCATATAGCAGGTGGCGGCAAGGATCAATGGTCCTCCGCCATTACTTCTTCTCCACTTCACATCTCCAGCCTCGTTTCCAGGGGGGGGCGGCCCGCGGCGCATGCGGCGCGTCTCGCTGCAGCACGCCACGAGGAATAGGGACGATTTCCATTAGTCTAATTGCTCGGTTATAGTTCTATATTATTGCCGTGATCACCACTGTGGCTTGGTAATGATGGACCTCCCGTGCCCCCACGTATAGCTGGTGGGTGTTATGTCTCCCTCGTCACCGCCCATTGAAACTCCAGTTGCAGCAGGTGTAGGAGGAGAGAGTGAAGTTAGCAGAGAAGAAAACAGACGGATAGGCAGCTGAAAAAGAGGAGAGAAAGAGCTTTTCATATATTTGGATGTAAGAGTTTAATCAAACAGACGCAGATATTTACATTCTCAACAGGTGCAGCAGTGGTTTGGGCCTGATTTATGGAATAAATGCTCTTTTAGTTTGTAGTGCTTGTTCATTTGCTGTCACTAAAAAAATGGCAATACGGGGCTAATTTGCAATAATTTGCCGCTGCTGTGGCCACTGGTTAAGAATGTTTATATAATCACGATATAATAAGAAAAATGAAAATGAGTTTTTCATGCGGTTCAGGCCCCGTCACTCACTGACTCGCTAAATGATAATTACATTCCTCAAGCGCAGTATTACATTTTAGCCTCTTACATGGACTTTGTTCGCGGTAAATGGGGGGAGTGTCATTTTCATTTTAAGACAATGTGAGTAGTTATTATTCCCCACATCCAAGCTCCCCGAGTACAGTCGAAGGAAACACACACAAACGATTACACAAAAAGTCCTCCATCAGTCAGCAGATGAGGTGAGGATTATAATGAATTCATTTACCCTCAAACACACTTTCTGCCTTTCTTCTCTCTGTTTATAACATCTCATTTGCATACCGTAGTCTCTCATGACCGAGACACCCAAGATGTTTTCATCATGTTTAAAAAAAAAAAAAGAATCCAATTATTGTGTTAGTCTGACTAAAACAGCACTTTAGGAATACATGGAAACAGGTTAATCAGAATAAAATTCCACAAAGTCAAAGTAACACACCCATATTACTTTTGAAATTGGGAGTTGTATTACTGCTGTGTGTACTCAGTTCCTGTCCACGAACTTTGACCTGGAAATAATAGACAGTCGGGACATACAGTAGAAAGAAAAAGAAACATGGATTCATCCAGACTGAATTTTAGCTCTGTCAACTCCAAATATTTTGAAGATAATAGATCGCAGGAAGACACGGAACGGTGTTTGACATGTTTCGGTCTGCGATGTCAGAGCGGAGTCAGACACAAATGTTTTAAACGTTATCTCATTGTAACTCTGTCTGGAAATGTGTTGACCAGGAAAGGTCTCATTGAAGCTATGTTCATTTATAATATGAGCCAAATATTCACAAACTCAAGTGTTAGTCTGGTTGAACGCAGCTAAGTCTAAGCGTTAGCGATTCGATTTCACTCTGGTAAAGTCTTTTACTAGTAAAGCCCATTTTGGGCTTAAAGAAATGACGACAGAGACGTGACGTCGAGCAGGTTTTCTATACACTCTACCCAACGTGGTGGTCATTTTAAGTGACTCATTCCGCCATCCAGCCATCGCTGCTAGAAAACTACATACAAGAAGCACATTGATTGGTTGTCTGATTGGTTGTAGATCGTTCTCCTTCCAATCTCATTGAGATGTGGTCTAGCGTTAGCCGGGCTAGCCGTGACAGTTTGTCTGTCACTCCGACGGAAGTCTATTTTTCTCATTTTCAAACTGACTTCTATAAAAGAAAGAGCTTGAAACTGGTGATTTACTGACGTTATACAACTGTAAAGCAAGTGAGAAGTAGGACCAGATTTTCCCGTAGACTTTGATTCAACCAGGGGAGTCGCCCCCTGGTGGCCGACTCCTACTCCCTAGGCTTCACTTTTCAGACAGGAAGGCTACATCCATTTATTCACATAAAAGCCGCTTCCTGTTTTGGATTCCATGTCGTGTTGTTGTTCCTGCTTATTCGGCTCCTCTCCTCATCCTTGGCTGTCATTTTTTTAAATGTATTTATTTTATACAGGTGTGTGTGTCAGTATTATTGATCTTTTTTTGCCTTTGCTCCCTGAGAGTGTGTTCACTTAAAAGGCCTGCTGATGTAGTGGAGCTTATTAAACAAATAGGCCAGACAACAAGGCCACAGTCTCTCTGAATCATGGAGCAGGCTGTCGGTCTTCAAGCGCCACGGTATAAGATATGAAGCGCTCCGCTAACAAGGTGTGTAATCTATTTTAATCAGATCATATTTTATGAAACACAGAGGAGGCTGAAGTGGGGTAAGAGAGAAGGATGGGGGTTCTGGAGGGGGAGTCGGTCGGAGCGTTGTATTTTGAAATTGGATGTGACGGCTGTGGGACCATGGCTTGATTTTACATGCATGGCTTTATAATGAAGCGACGCCTAATGGTCAGTTATGGTTAACTTTAGCGGGAGCTGGAGCTTTGCTGTAATGGAAGGCTAATTCAAGGCCCATAACGCTTTGACAGGCTGCAGAGCCGAGCACGAATATGGAGAAGGATGTACATTAGAGGCTCCGGGGCTGAAGTAAAGGTCCGTTTTTGTCTGCAAATTACCCGCTCGCCTGAGGATATAACAGGGTTAACACCAGCAAAGCATTTTGAACCACTACACTCGCTCAGATTTGGGGGGGGGGGGGGCTCTCTAACTCGCTCAAATCAAGTGCCGTGCAGTAGCGACTTCATGTTGTCATCGCAGTTCAGGCCATGATCCTTTTTTTATATGCCTTTGCACAGGCTGAGTTCATAGGTGAGTGTTTTCAATCACACTTACTCTCCCTCCCTCCCCCCCCCCCCCTCCCCCCCCCCCCCCCCCCCCCCCCTTCTTCTTGTGCCATGAATTGTTTCAGATCGTCTGACACTCAACTTGGTTGTGAATATACAGTATATATACAGTACTGTGCATAAGTCTTAGGCCACCATTAGATTTGTTGTTTTAGCAATGCTATAATGACCATACTGTACAATTATTTCTCAATCACTTTGTTGGAACATATCCTGAAAATATGGAGAAACCTCCAAATGGGCGGTCACCTAATTGTGGAGAAAACCTTAATGCAGAAGAGACATCTCCATTCAAGTTAAAACTGGAGACATTACCTTCTTATGACCCAGAATTACAAGATTAGCTTTTCTAAGGAAATAGCTCTTTTTAAGTCAACTGCTTAAAAATTTCACTTTTTTTTTACATATACAGTACATTTATTTTTTTTTTTTTTTTTTTTTTTTCCAAAGACCTCAGGAAGCCGCCACTTCTCAGGTCAGGTAATGGATGGAGAGATATTATATACTGCTGTGGGAAGCACCACTTGTTAGCGAAGCTTTGCCCAGATTTTAACGATCATAAGGAAACACTGAACAGCAAATGTCTGCCAACAACACTGGACAGCACATTCAATTTGTGTTTTAAACTGCGGCTGACAGCGTAGAGCGCTTTCTCTTCCTTCTGCACTTAAATAATCAGAGAGCGGAGAAGCTGAGCTTCAGCCTAGATTCCAGTCATTACAGCAAGAATATTCAGAGGATCAAATATGGAATATTTTGCCCCGCAAGATGCCAGGAAACAAATATTAACTTATTTAAAGACACACAGTACAGTAGCATACTGATGTCTTTTGAGCTGATCTAACGCTCCTTCGCTCTGTGTTTCTATTTAACACCTTATTTTGTAGCTGGACTTTCTGTTGCATTTGAGGACAAGGTGCAATTGTGTTGGCCACACTAATATAGATTCTGTCAGCAAAGGGCCATCATTAAATTATGTAAACGCAGCCAATTGCTAATATCTGAATGAATTACATTATAATTTAATCCTTTCATATGCACCCTTTAAAAAAAGACATCATCCATCACTGTAAGTGCAAAAATGTTCACTCCCTAAAAGCTGCTATTTAATATTATATAACATATACAGTATATATTTCACTTTCAGTTGTTTTTTTTGTTTTTTTTTGTTTTTTTAAATATCAAACCTAATCATTCAAAACAAGTCATTAATTTTTTGTTTTACAAGATTTACTATGGAGAGATAACACAGCCTATGATAAGTCACTTATTACCAACAACATCGCCAAAAAAAGGCCCTCATGTTGCCAAACATTTACACTTTTAAATGTGAAAGAAAACAACTATAATTACATTAAACCAATGGCAATGACAAATCTTGACCAACCACTTTATTAGTAATCATTTATTAAATTGCAATGAGTTTTCTACAGCATACACTTTGATTTATAATCATCACAAATTGAATTCTGTGTGTTTCTGTTGCATTTAAGAAGCCGTCAGAACAACTACATCCTGTATTTAAATTTATCAAGTTCAATCAGACATGTTTACTGTATTTGTATTTGTACAAATACAGTAAACATGTATTTGTATTTGATAAGTTCCTCTGTCATATTCACACCCACAGGTCAATCAAGAGATTTGGGGGTTCTAATTATTAACTTACTTGATGCTCACATGATGCTAAAAATTAGGTTTACGGTGTAGAGCACTGGTTCCCAAAGACTGGGCCAAGACCCACAGATGGGTCACGGGAGATTCTTCTGTGGTCCCAAAATGAAAGACTTTGTATAATTTCCTCAACTTTTTAGTCAGAATCCATGTCTGTCTGTTGCATAAAATGACTTGGCTTGTTCAAAATGATCGTAAATTAGCCGCTACATTATACACAAGTTTGCTTTTGCCATGATTTACGACAAAAGCAGTGAACACGAACAGTAAACCTCGACGCTGTGCTCACAGATGTCATGTCACTCACCGCTGTGGGAGAGGAAATTCTCCAGACATTAAAGCATTTAATAACAAAAATGTAAGTCACTGACGATGACACGTGTCACACGGTGGACAGTTTCAGTGGATTTATACATTTTCAGGACCCTCAGTCTGTTTCCAAGGCTGTTCTGCCACCACTGGAGGGGTGAGGAGGAGGAGCAGAGGGAGGAAGAGGAAGGAGGGAGGGAGGGTGGCCTGCGTCTTTAAAAGCGAGATGGAGTGAGGGAGCGAGGCGGACGGGTGGCTGGCAGAATTGTGCTGACGGCAGGGCTTTGGTTCAGAGCATGCCCATTAGAGGGAGCCATAAATCCTGGGCTCTCTGGGCCGGGCTGTGTCAGCAGTCCACTGAATGAATTGATTTTAAACGCCACTGAAAAAAGAGAAAGTGCGAGAGAGAGAGAGAAAGAGAGAGAGAGAGAGTGACTATTTAATTCACCCTCCACCAGAAACCCACACCCTGTTCAATCCCCCCCCCCCCCCCCCCCCCCCCCCCCCTCCCCCACCTTCACATTTCAGGACTGTCGCTAAAAAGGGGGAGGAGAGAAGTCTAGAAACACTGAACCTGTCAGCGGCAACAAGCCGAGGGCCACGCGTTTGATTTAAACAGGAGGGAAACGCACAAAACAAATACATAATCCCAAATTCCATACAGCATTTGTTCTCTCTCTCTCGCTCTCCCACCCCTCTAATTTTTCCTCCCAGCCCTCGCCTTTTATATCTCAGCAAGAGAAATGAGACATATCATAAAAAAGGGGAGAAGAAGAAGAAGAAGAAGAAGAAGAGGGGAGAAGGGAAAAAAATGGAAGCTGCTGCATTTGAAATTCAAATGTGTTGGATTTTGAAATTGATGTATGTGTTTATTCATTTACGAGCAGCATCCATGTGTGCATGCATTTATATATTATCAGCAGCAATGAAACGCTGCACAGAAGGCCTGTCGCCCTCTCTCTCTCTCTCTCTCTCTCTCACCCTCTCTCTCTCTCTCCCTCTCTCACCCTCTCTCTCCCTCTCTCTCTCTCTCTCTCTCTTTCTCTCTCGTCTTTGTTTCTTCCTCCAGCTGCGACTTCAGTGTTATAGACAAATAGACATGCAGTAAATTGTGTATGAGGACCACAATTACCCACAATGCCTCAGCACCTCTCTGTGTGCTTATAGATATATATATATACCTGTTGCAGTGATGTGATGTTATAGTTGTATCATAGTCATGCATGCTCACTGAAAACACTCTGGACACATGGGGAAAAAACAGATTTTAACTACTAAACAAAATTCTCACTTAATAAAAGTCTGTGGTATTTAAAACATTGTTTTTATTTCTTTATTGTGCTTTTCCACAGCCTTTTCCAGCTGGAATCTGATGGTTATAAACCCAATTACTCCCTTGCACCAAACAAAATCCATAGAGAAAATCAGTTGTTGATCCACTGCTGCTTCAGTCACTAAGTTCAAGTCTGTTATTTTGTGACTTAGGGGTTTCGTGTCCTTTGTTTAGATTTATTTAAGTGAAGCAAACTTACCGACATGAGGCAGCAGTAGACCAAAAGCTCCTGTGTCCCTGCAAGTTTAAATTGTTGATTTTCTTTATGGACTTTGGTGTGGAGGAGTGAGCGATTTACAGACATTCATTTTCCAGTAAAGGATAACTAATTTTGAATTAAAATTATGAACTTATCTTTAAGATATTGTTGACCTAGGTTTTATTTTGTGGGCCTTTTGTGAAGTGGCCTGAACCTGTTTTTTCATTGAAATGCTTAGAAAAGGGAGCGGGCAGAGGATTATTTTTCCACATGGTTTATTGTCACCATAACTAATCATAACTAATTCTTACACACTGATCTAGACTCCTCCTCCTTTTTGCTCAGCACGTCAGGCAGTCATGGCCTTCTCACACCAGGAAGGATGCTGTTCTTGTGTTGTTCTGCCGTAAGCTTCTTTTGCAAAAATTGAAACGCACACTGGACTACAATCAAGTTTTTTTTTTTTTTCAAACTCTTGCAGAAACATGGCTCACAAGATGGCAGCCTCTGTAAAGCAAGACCCTTAAATGACATATAAAAGGCTAGAAAATCAAACTTATTATTTTTAAATCACATTAACACTTATGCAAACATACTAATTGGTAGTGTTTTCTATTTATGTCTAAAAAAAAGCCTCCTAACTGGTACGCTTTGGGCTTTAAAGTGGCTAAGACATGTTATTCCTTGCTTCTACGTGCATGGGGACATTTCCCTTTAATGACACCTGAAACAGCAATTATGAGACAAACTTGTGTTTGGCTGATTCACTTGACATGATATTGAGGTGACTTCACCGAGTGTGGATAGACGGCGTCCCTGCAGACAGAGAGTTGGTTGGTGGTGTTGATGGTAAAAGAGTGGGGGAGTGTGGGTTGGGGGGGTCTGAGGGGCAGCGTCCTCTCTGCTTCATTACGCTGTTTAAAGATCCGGCGCCTGCGAATCACCTGCCCAGCTCCACGCTTCAAACCCGCTCGGCCACTGGGGATCATACATCATACTTCCCTGTGAGTCCCCCCCCCCCCCCCCCCCCCCCCCCCCCCCCCCCCCCCCCCCCCCCCCCCCCCCCCCCCCCCCCCCCCCCCCCCTCCCCCCCCCCCGGCGCCCCCCCCCCCCCCCCCCCCACACACACTCCGCCTTCAGTTTTCCACCATATTCGCCTCCCGTCGCACAAACCAGCGTGTGCAGAGCGTCTATATCGTCCAGCGCTGATGTCACTGCTGCTACAGATGTGGAGCAGCCGCATGTTCTCATGTCCACGATCGTGACTTTAATTAAAAAGCTTCCAGTGGACTGGACGCATCGCGACACGTCGCTGTTCGAAAGCACACACACAAACACACATACACACACTTTCCTCCTACGTGCCTAATTATCCATAGGCTGAGGTATGAAGAGGACGTGGCAGCATATCACTGCAAACATTGTGACCATATTTCACTTTAAAAAAAACTCAGCAAAGCACACACAGGACTGAGGGCTTCATTACTGTACAAGGGGTTGGTGGTTTGGGGGGTGCACGGGCCTCTACATCTTCCTCCCCTCCTCATTTCAATTATGGCTGACTGGAGGCACCGCGCTGCCACTGTCCCCAAATAAAACTAAAACATGATAAAGCTGTAATATCAGGCCTCGCTGCGAGCCTCCGGCCATATGAGGTGCAGATATAATTACAGCATTTTACAATATATTCTTTATTTGACAGAAAGAGTTTTCCATGTTGTGGATCGTGAATGTTCATGACACGTGATAAAAAGCACATTTGATTTTTCTTTTTTTTTTTTCTTCCTCTCCCTGTGGATAACTGGAGACACAGAACTGCCATATGTGAAGGTGAAGGATAGCAGGGCTATTTTTAAGTCATTACTCATGTGAGAGACACGGGGAGCTATAAGAGAGGGAATCTGCTGTCGTGATGACAGTGTTTTCAGTCGCGTGCCCCGCGGTTCTGTGTTTGAAGTCTGTGGAATGAAGACGGCCGTTCACTGTTGTGTGGAACTTTTAAAAATGAATAAATATGTCCACGCACTGCTGATCAAATCTTTCACATGATTCTCTCGCCGTATTTGCATCTCATGTCACCCGGCGACATCCCTTCGCTGCTTACAGGAAGTGAAGCCAACAGCAACACGGCGGGAGTACGGCCAAGGTTTCTGAAGTGAATTCGACTGTTACAAAACCCCACCCACTCCTGCTCTGCTGCTGTATACTCACAAATGCTCCCTCAATCAGGTCTGATTGTATTGCATGATATGGCCTGTTTTTAAATAAAAGACACAGAATAATAATAATGTTACGTTTTCTGCCACTTTATATCCCTTAATCTATCTATAAATACAAGAAACATCTGACCGTTAAGGGCATAACTGTCCGATGGTTCCCATGACAGGCTTTAAACTTGGTAGGCGACTTACTGAGGGCACCAGTGTGTGCAGTGCTGACTTTGTTTGGATAAGAAATGCAAGATATTTTGGTAAAAGGTAAAAGAGCTGCTTGTGCACACAGCTCACACAGCACGCACCTGCGTAATGTCTAATTATTTCATTATTTCACCTGTCATTATTTGAGATTGTCATTATTACGTCATTGTTTCAACATCTGTGTTTATGTTTGATGTAAGAAAATGTTGTGTAATTGTAATAGTGACCGTTCAAACAGGAATTGTACGAGTCAAATCAATTACAGCTGCATCAGGAAGCAGAATGGGATCGTGGGAGTTTTTGTCCCTTTTGCTCCTTTGTAAAATAGCATTAGCATTAGCATTTTACGGGGAAAATTAATCGAAATGAAAATAAAAAAAAACACAGCGAGAATATTTTCAGAGTGTCCAGGTACGCAACAATAATCTTGTAATTTTTTTGACAACATTTTAATGCATAAATGTGACATATTAGATCTGGAAATAGAAGGAAAGAAAAATGAAGCATTTTTTTTTTTTCCATTCCACTCATGCTTGCCCTTTTAAACGCTGACCTCTGCGACCCCCTACAGATGGAGGCGATGTGTAACATGGTCGCTCTCTCGCCGTGACGCCCCGGCGATGTGGATCCTCGATCCCTCGCTGTCCCCGGCGCACCAGGCAGCCTCATGTCTGACCTCTTTCTTCGTCAGTGTTAATAACAGCGCAGCGTGCTGACCGTGCTGTCAGTGCCGCGCAGGGGTCAGGGTTTTTTTTTATTTTATTCGAGGGGAAATCCCTCTGTGATGTGCAGCGTCTCCCGCCACACTTGCGAGCATGACAACGAATGCAAATTGACAAGAGGATTTGCACTGTCTGTAATCTGTCTTAGCACATTTTAAATTTCACCGTTAATTGCTTTGAGAATTGTCTTGATAGTTTTCAGCGCCGTGTGCTCGCCGGGCCGTGTACGCCTTAAACCATAAACAATTTAGCAATTAAATTTAGCAGAAACACACATGTTTATGAAACGTGTGATCTGGGACCTGACATGTCAACTCTCAGCAGAGTCATGTCTGCGTTATCTCTTTATAAATCCTCCCTTATGGCTGCGAGCAGCTCTAAGTTAATAGCACCGGTGTGGCCTTTAAGTGGAAGCATGACTTAGTTTTTTTGGATGTTAAAAATTAAAGCCTCTGTTTGGTTTTTTTGGAAGAAAAACATTATTTGTTCACTGCGTCCTTCATCTGTAAACAGGCTCTGTGAAGCAAAACTATTAGCCCTGACTGAGCGCAGCAGTGGGTGGAGTCAAGAAGCATGTAACCTGTCAAACTGAACAAGCTTGTTTTTGTTACTTGGAAGCTTCTCTGTGTTTTCAGTCATATTCAGACCTGTTTGCAGTTGTCTCACTTTGCCAGCGCAATGTTTGCCTCCGCCTGTCTTGACATAAAACAGATTATTTCCTGTGTGCAGCGTAGGAATGTCGCCGGGCGACACGAGATCTAAACACTGTTCTACAGAGAAACACAGACAGTCATGTGGGGCAGACTCATGTGAAGTCATTTGACAATGGTTTCTCTTTAACAGACATGTCCATTGGATAAGTGGAAGGGAACTGGGCTTGCAACTGGAGGGTTGCTGTTTCAAATCCCGCGACAGGTCAAGGACTAAACCCCCCGTTGCTCCTCAGGTGCACATAAGTGCTGCTCACTAATTGTGTGTGTGTGAATAATTCTAATTTATTTTTTAAAAATGATGCACTGCAGCTTTAGGTTGACTCTCTAAAAGCTGAAGCTTCCAAAGTCTTATTTTCTGTAAATTTACATTTTTTTGCAGCACTTAACTGCTAATTATAGACATTAAAATACATAATGTATCATTAAATATTTGGGATCTTGCATGAAAAACAACTTTGAAACCCTCCTCAGATAAAGAATCTCACACTTGTCGTTTTTTTTTTTTTTCCTTTTTCCTGCTTCTCCTGTCAGACGGTTGAAGTAGCTCCAGCACCTGCTTTTCAAAGTGAGCGAGGAAATGTTTTTGCAGAAAGAAGAGTCTCTGCAGCAAAAAAAAAAAAAAAAAAAAAAAAAAAAAAAAAAAAGAAAAGAAAAGAAAAGAAATTGAACACTTTCTGCCCCCTTCCTCTCGTCACGGTGTGGGGGATTCAATCAAAAGTCTGCCCTGTGACCTGTTCTCTGGGAAACAAACAGGCCGCCACAGTCTCCCACGACTGAAGCCATCAGAGGAGGGCGGGCTCGTGTGCGAGCTAAATCGCGGCGCCCCACTCCTGAAAGCTTCCTTCATAGGGAAAAAAATAAATAAAAAATTGGGGGTTGTCGCAGTGGAGAGTGACTAGCATGGCAGTACAATGATAAACTGATGCAGTGAACGCCTCGGACAGTGCAGTAAAAGTGCTGAGGTTGAAATTAAGCTGTTATCTCTGGCGTGTATCACTAGGGAGGCAAAGGAGCAGCGGTGCAAAGGCAGCAGCCTGTTTGCTTTCACTGTTATTGCCTCGGCCCCGACTCCTCACGTCCGCACTCTTTAAATGCATCTCCTTTTTTAAATTTGTTCCGTAACTTCGTTCATTAACAACTCTGCATGTCACACCTTAAGCAGCGCTAAAAACATTAACCACCTTCATTTTAAGAAATTGGTGTAATTACTGCAAATAAACAAGGCCATCGCTGAGAAAATTGTCGCTCTTATCCAGACTGAATGTTGCTTTTTACACCGTGTTTGAAGGAAGACCTAATTATTTTTTTGATTTTTATTTCCCCAAAAAAACAATAATAGCAAACAGGTCAAAGCTATATTCAAAAACTGACAAAAAAGTAAACTTTTCTGGAAAACTGTACTTTAACTACAAAGTCTTGTGTCTTATGAAGACAGTGCGTAATTTCCAGCTCATCCTGTTTGTCCCCATTTATTAATGAAAGCTTATACGGTAAAAGCGGCATTTACCGTTCACTGAGTAGTTCCTTCTTGCAGTCAAAAAACAAAATATTTATTTTAAATTTATTTTGATTTTTGGTGAAGCTGATAACCCTGGACTCCCAGAAACACATGGCTATTTTACTTACATATACAAACCACATACATCTGTACATTCTGTACAGACAAATGTCATTTGGAGGTGCAGTTGACCACCAGGCAGCAGACGACAGTTTGGGACCAAACGTTCTAAGGATTGTTATAAAAAAAAAGGGTGTAGACTTAATGAGCAAATATCATGATGTTCCTCATACCCAGGTGCCTTTTGTGCCTAAAGATATACACATCGAATACCAGCAAAAAGGTTATGAACGAAAAAGTGAAGTTTGAAAACTTTTCACTCTCGCACACCAAGGTCCATAGAGAAAATCAGTGTTTTTAGCTTGCAGGGACACAGAAGCTGCTGGTTTGGTGCTGCCACCTCTGTTAAGTTTGCATCACTTATATAAATGTAAACAAAGGATTTCAAACACAGAAGTCACAAAATAACACATCTGGACTTACTGAAGGAGACGGGAGTTGATCGACAACTCCAGTGTCGATTGCCATGGAAAATCGCTGATTTTCTCTATGGACTTTGGTGTGGCAGAGTGAGTGGTGCACAGACTTCATTTTCCAGTCAGAACAGGATGTCTAACATTGAGATAAAAAAAGCAAAAAAAAACATTCAAAAGACATTTCTGACTTGGATTTTCTTTAGGTAAGCTTTTTGTTAAGATGCTAAAATCATGTGTGTCTCTGCTGCTCCATGTTTTGAACAACCACGTCTGTCAGTTGCTGGATCTCTATGCACGGGGCACGTACAGCCAGCGTTGATTGTGTCATTACCTCATACAACCATACTTTAAAAAATAAACTGAATTATCCTTTTAAACTCAGTGATTGACTATGTAACCACAAATCAAGGCCCTATGCCTCTACATTGGCACCAAATGCTTTGTAACGTATGAACCATAAACACGCTTGTTTTTCAGTAGTTTAAAATTCAGAAATGGGTGTCTTGTGTTTTGCAGAATATATTACCTTCAGTCACCTTTTGTTTCCATCACCTCCATTAAGTAAAACCCAGAAATGCCTCATCAATAAATTAGTGTCGACAAATTCCTCATCGTCAATAAGAAGAAAACTGCGCAGAGTTCCAGAACCACCGCGACACACACACACACACACACACTTTCAGTGGCACAAGCTTAAGGCTGTAATGGTTTTTTTTTTGTTTTGTTTAAAAAGTGAGGTAAACAAATGCATCACAATTAATTTGACAATGATGTATTAATGTTCAAAATGCTGCACGTAGCACCTTTGAAAAGAAAAGCCTATTCCGATGAATAATATCATGAAGTAGACAGTGAGTAATTTCCCTGTAAGGCGCGAAAGTTGCTTGACGTGGTCGAGCAAGATGATGACAAAAATCAACAGACGGGCGTTTAAAGATGGAGCTGAGATACCGTCCTTCACAGCTGAGTGATTTGGAAGAAAAACATGAAGGGCATTGCTGTTTTTTTTTTTTTCCAGATCACAGAGATGAGTTTGCTTGTTAAAAGTTGGCGACGCCAGTGTTGTCATATCTGCCTGGGCGAAGCGAGGACATCCAGTAGGTGGAGGTGCTGGTTCTGTCGTGCCGCGCTGACGCGCTCATGAGTGATCTGGTGCATGATAAGCAGAGGGGTCGAGGTGTCACGAGAACACCTCAGTGCCTGGCACAAGGGTAATTACTCTTCCCGCGTGGGTGCAACTCAAAATTTTTGAACCTTTTCTTTCTCCAATCATATTTGATGGATTGAGTGGAAGAGGGCGATCATCTGGTTCTTAGCAGGCTCACCAAGCGTGGTAGGCCTCTGTTGATTAATGGTATCTGCTACAAGTCACCAAAAGCGGAAATTAAGTATTTCAGTTTAAATGTAACATTTGTCTCCTTTGCTGGTGTTGAGAAAGGCATTTGTCAAATCTCCCGGCGGCTCAGTCAACGGTGGATTTCCTCAGGGAGCATGCTGGGAATTACACCCTACTTTTACTTTAATGGTATTCAATGTTTCTTGTTTATACCTTGAATCTATGTTTCACCCCTTCACCCTCACAACCTTTTTTTTCTTCTATTGAATCATTTGCTTTTCAAAAAAGAGCGGTGTGACAGTTTAAGGTTAAGTTTTTTGAAGTCAGGTTGACACAGTCTCACATGGCTGCCAGAGGGGACACAAAGGAAAACTGATTTTAGCCACTTAAAGGTGCAGTGTGTAAAATCTCAGAGGGTTTATTGGAATTGAGTATAAGACCCGTAATTATATTAGTACACAATGATAAATGATTAAAAATAATAGTTTTTTTTTTAATTTGTTTTCATAGCCTTTTATGTCTACTTTTGGTAAAGGCCAAAGGCTGCCATCTTTTTTTTTTTTTTTTTTTTTTACCTTGCCTCTACAGCAGCCTGAAAGGACAACCAAGGCATAGCATGTGTTTCACATTTAAAAAGATGCTAAACAACATCCCATCTGGTATATTCAGACCACTATAGTTCCATGATATGCTTCAAAACCAAACAAAAACAAAAAAAAAATCACAAAATCCTTCGCACTGGACCATTAA
The DNA here is from genome assembly GCA_016785285.1 of Brachirus orientalis. Lineage (NCBI taxonomy): Eukaryota > Metazoa > Chordata > Actinopteri > Pleuronectiformes > Soleidae > Brachirus > Brachirus orientalis. The sequence continues at coordinate 1,655,465 of JAFBJR010018220.1, forward strand.
CAAATGTTATGTTATACAAAATGTGTCACGTTTCCCTCCTTCAGCACCAAAAGCCACTGAGAAAAATAGCAATTTTAAAACACAGCACACAGGAGGTGTCGACCCACTGCTGCCTCGATCAGCAAATTTAAATATGTTATTTTATGAATTTGTAGTTAAAAATCCATTGTCTCCAAATTACAAAAGTGACACAAATGTACCAAATGAAGCAGCAGTAGACCAGCAGCTCCTGTGTCCCTGGGAGCTAAAAATGATGATTTTCCCTGTGGACTTTGGTGCACGAGAGTTGGGAGTTTACAAAATTCTGTTTCCAGTTGGAAAAAAACATGAACACATTTTTAAGATATTGAACACTGCTTTTATTAGGGGCCATTAGCAGCTATGTTTTCAGTTAGCCACCATGCCTGTCCTATGCTGATTTTCGGGGGGGGGCAGGTGAAGGTGAAGCTATGTGAAGAAAGAAAGAAAGAAAGAAAGAAAGAAAGAAAGAAAGAAAGAAAGAAAGAAAGAAAGAAAGAAAGAGGTTTTTATGTGATTGTAAAAAAAAAAATAAATTAATGGAGGGTTCCTCTGAAAAGTACTGCATTAAAACAAGATTCCAGCACAGGAAACAAACAATAATAAATAGAGATTAGATATACTGGTAGTGTATAAAACGTGCTAATGAAGTGCTTATGGAGACTTTTATAGATGTCAACTTCAAAATACCTGAACTTTTTACTTGAGTGCTTGGACTTTTTTCGCTCCTCTGGTTTGTTTATTTTTTTCAGAAAGATGAGGAATGACCTTGGCTTTATGAAAGGAAGTGATGGCTTTCAGCACTGTGGCAGGCACATGGGACTGGTTCTGGTGGTTTCACTGGTTGAGTTGGGTTACTGTTTCTGTGCTGATGGCGAGCTCTGCCACTCTGGAGCAGAACAGACTCCAGCTCCTGAGGAGACTAATGGTTTCAGAGCCTGGCCACCGTCCAGTGCTGCCCCATCCACTGCCTCTCCCGTCTCTGGGATATCATTACCTCCAATGTGTTACATCAGACTCGCTTGGTCAGGCCCTGAAACAGTCAATACTCCACAATTTAGAAAATCAGCCAAGTTTGCAGAAACAAAGAGGCAATATCGGAAATAAAGACGGATATATAATCTGACGCCAGGCATTTTTTTTTTTTTTTCAAGCTGGGTGAATTATTTGTTGTCCGGAAGGTGGAGACTGGGAAAGGTGTAGAGGGGAAGGAGGGCCGGAGCCAGGGATCTGTCAGGGGTTAGAGGAGGTGGTCAAACAGCCTGAATAAACGTGCAAATCACAGAGCCCAACCACTGACCCTCCCCGTCTCATACAAGCAGCCTCTACTTTTTCCATCAATGGAAATCTAATTGCTTGAAAAGCGATCAATGGAAACTAAATTGGTTTTGTGTGGAAGCGCTCGTGGAATAAGCACTGAGCTGTTTTAATGTGTGTTGGTTTTGCATCCTAAATCACGGTAATATTTGGAGCGGGGGCCTCCGTTCTCTGGAGGCGGTAAACTTTGGTAGTGCCGAGACACCGGGGGGAGGCGGGGGGAGACACTCAGTCAAGCTCCTAATAAAAATCACAGGCTTAATTGTTTTCCCAAACTCGTAAATCGTCTCGCTTAATGGGTTAATATTAAGACTTAAACAAGGATGGTGTAGTGCTTGTTTCACAGCGGCCCGGAGCTTCTCGTTGTGGAGCTGCGACCACTGATAACCCTCTAGTGATCTGATATGACTAATCCCCTCTAATCCTTAATACACTCCTTAACATGCTCCTAACTGACAGCAGTCAATATGGGTGCACTCCTCTGTCTTATCGCTGATCTCTTTGTCTTTGTACGCTCTCCGCAGCGGAATTTGCTCTTCCACGTCCGCGTCCTTTCAACTGCGAGTCGCTGGCGCATCTGCGTTTTAGCTTTGACTGGTTCCTGATAAGAGCGGGCTTTGATCAGAGTTTTGAAATTGCACCGACAAAGGGCGTGCACAAAGTCAAGCGTGTGGTGTTGGTTTGTGGATGTGGAGAGTTCAGTCTTTTCTTTCTACCGCAGTATCCAAAACTGCTGCTCCTCCCCTCACTAGTCTTTCCCAGCGGACAGCTAGATGGACTGCACAGGAGGTTGGGATGTGGCTGATGCCCGCCGATCGTGTAGCCTTACCCAGGAAAGAGCGGTCCCAGCAGAGTAATTTATTGACAGCATTGAGATGTGTTTCTGGCCCAGGTGCTTCTCTCAGCCATCCCTCAGGTGCTTATCTATCAGTTATCAGTGCAGACAGAGCACAGACCCAGGTTGTATTTCTGTCTGCTATTGTAATTACATTGTAATTGATCCAAGGGTTGTGCCCGTGCAGGAGTTTCACAAGGGCTTTTCCTTTTCTTTTGTTGTCTAGAGAAGTGCTACAGCAAAGGAGGTGAATGTTTCCCTGTCAGAGGCCATTTTTAGTTTTTATTTCAAATCCCCTTCGAGGGCCATCCTAAATTATTGAATACGTACATCACGCTGACATCACTAATTCGATGGCTGGAAATGATCCTCGCTGATGTGTGTGTGACGTCCCATGGCGATGATGATGACGATGATGCTACTCCAACTACTTGAAAATCCCTGTCGCAGTTGAGCAAAAACAGAAGCCGAAGGCAGGAATGAGATTCTTAACATGGATTCTTTAATTAAAGATAAAAAATAAAATACCTCAAGGACAGTGGGCGTTGAGGGGAGCAGGAACAGAACAGAGCAGACACAGGTGAGACTCATAACACACAGGTGACTCATGTCAGTGTGAGGCAGACAATCACAAAGGTAATAACTAAGACAGGAAGTAAAAAAAAAACAAAAACAAACAAACGTAAAAGGCACAAAAGGGCTGAAACTACAAAGTTTAACAGGAAGCGGCTGACACGGTGCAGGAACAGAGGTTGACTTCTGGCTCCGTTCTAACTGTTCCACGTCAGTGACAGTGTATACATTTAGAAACAGACATAACTTTCCAGTTTGAAAAGTGAAGCTGAGGAAGTAGGACGGAGGAAGCAGTTAGCCACCAGGGAGCGACTCTGCTGGTTGTAAAAACACAGAAGAATGGATTAAAGTCTCTCTTAATTCTCGGTTCAGCTCTTCTTCAATGGAACACAATGTTATTTATTTATTTATTTTGACATTCTGTCCCCATTTAAACAGGGAAATAGATGAATAGGAAGATTTGTAGAAGTGGACACCAGTGTGCTTGACAGCCAGCACCGACCAATAGCTGCCTGTTTGCAGGCGACGAAAGTTGACAAGCTGCTGCTGGTTCTCGAACTTTTTATACCAAGTACCACCTGAGAAATTACCCAGCTCTTAAAGTAACACCATTATCACCAGTGTTAAACCACAGTGGTGTAAAAAGGCCGAGCAAAGTCTTTTCACAGGAGGCAGATTTAATCCCAGTAAGATAATCTGCTATCTCTTCATCCTCCTCTTCCTCATTTATACTTCACACACTGGTATAGAGAAATTAAATTAAGATGGAGCAAGAGATAAGGCGACTCTAATTATTATTATTTGCATTGTAATTTGTTATTATGTTGTTGGTCCACTTTCAAATATGCAGTATTTTTGATCAAGCGACTCCCATAGGGGATTTAAACAAACATGGATATTGTCATTTTGCTACAATCAAAAAAAAAAAAAAAAAAGATCAGCATCGGGAAGAGCAACCTTGTCCGGACGCTCCGTTGTAACCAAATAGTGTTCAAGCAGAAGAACAGATTATGTGATTTGATTGGCCAGCACCTGTTATTCTGTTTGCATGGCATGATTTGCTTAAAACAGCCAAAACAGAAGTTGTATAGTGCTGCTTTAATCAGACTTTTTTTTTTTTTTTTTTTTTTTTTTGGGAAAGTCGTTACCAGACATTCAAAGTTGATTTGTTGCCCGATGCACATTTATAATCATTATAAGATAATAAAAAAATAAAAAAAAATAAAAATTGGACAGTCAGAAATGCTTCGATGTCAATATCTGCTTTATTGGAATTAATGTTGATCCTGTAAATCCGAGAGCGTGTCTTTACATCACTCTTGCAGTAAAAAAACAAACAAACAAACAACAAACACGCATATGAACCACCACCTCACCACCCATCAACCTTCCCGCCGCGGCCATTTTCCAACTGATGCTGAAACGATGTTATAAACCGTGTTTTTTTTTTTTAAATAAATAAATTGTATCCCCACGCTGGCCTGCATCAGCATTCTGAAGAAGGAGGCCTATCAGATGTTCTTCACACACATCTGTGAGCTTTACTCACCTCCGGGAAATTAGCAATCAACCTTTTAGCAGCTCAACACCTGTGTGACGAGCACAACACAACCCCCCTTCCACCGCCGATCCAGCCGCCTGCAATGTCAGGTCACACACACGCCGCACGGAAATTGTTATTGTTACATTGATAGTAATTTCACGTTGCTAATCGCGGCTGTGGCGTGTAATTTGCATGTCGGCTCCTTCGTTGCCGTGGCGGCGGCGGCAGCGGCCTCGGGAGTGGAGCTGGAACTGTGTTCGTGCCGTTGCGGCTGGTGAGGCTCTTGTGCAGTCTAATGTAAGTATGCACGCTCTCCCTCATGATCCCTCATTTATCATTTTGACACTGGCTACTTTTTTGAAGTGGAGAAAAATGTTGCAGTCAGCTCTTCCTTTGGTCTGGGAAAATATGTGTGAATGGGTGTGTGTGTGTGTGTGTGTGTGTTTTCAACTGCTTGTGGAAGATAGAGCCAAAGAATGTGTGTGTATGTGTGTGTGCGTACTTGCATCAATATGATTAAGGAGCATGGGAACATGGCACTGGCTATTTACTGCTGATAAACCAGCGTGTGCATATATTGTTGTGTTGCATCGCCATTTCTCCATGGCTTGTTATTCTCATTCCGATGCTTCATCCATCCTGCTTTATGTAAGACAAATTGTATCCTATTTTAAGGAGCTTGTTGACCTGATAAAGAAAAAAAGAAAAAAACTATTTTAAAGGCCGTTAACACCCCCCCCCCCCAACCCCATCATACAGCACACTTTTAGCCCACTTAAGTTAACTTTGTGCAAACGTCCGTTGTCATTTAGACAACTCTCGGTCCAATTATGACCCAGAAACGGTTTGTTTGGAAGAACTCCTGACATTTACCTGAGCTTGGACTAATATACCTGCTAAATTGCATCAATAGGTATCTGAATAGGTATCTGTATTGATTCCCGCGCAATCAATTGGTGACATTATGATCCTTCTTACAGCGTGCTGGTGGAGAGCCTCGGATAAACAGTCTGATCCGTCTAGCTGCACAGGGGGATAATGTTACTTTGCTTTGCAGGGTGTGTGTGTGTGTGTGTGTGCGCGCGCGTGTGTGTGTGTGTTGGAGTGTGTCATGGCAGGTTACAAATGAGTTTGTTTGTGTTATGGACGCAGAAAACCTTTTATGCCCGGGGCTGTGAGTGTGTTGTGTGGGTGGGTCATGGTGAATGTGATAGAGAATAAGGATCTGTATGTGTTTGTGTGTGTTTGAGGCCAAATAGCTTTATATGAGTGGGATGGTTATGAGTTAAAGTTGCCTTTTTTTGTTTTTGTTTTACCATTTAGCCCAGTGTTACCACTCTAAGCCATGGCGTTTCCTGTCTTTGCAGTTTCGATCCCCGTGCTCGCGCTGAGGTCAACCAGGTGACGTATTGGTAAAAGTGCCTTGCGTGCCAATAAATGCCTAGCAGTATTAATCACATAGGAGCCCTCACTCTGTGAAGAGGTCAATGCTTTAAAGGGCACCCAGAGAGCTGCCTAAGACTGAAATACAACCAGGGCATCTTTCCGGTTGAACGTACCAAAAGTTTTATTAGTTCCCCCAATGAGGTCAGTCTGCCCTGCATAAATGAAATCTGTCAATATTCCATTATAGGCTTTTGGAACTTGATTGTAGAGCATCTGTCAGATGCATATTTCATTCTAAATTTAGTTAGCTTGGCTGTAAGTAATGCATACATTAGCAGCGGCGTATTTCCCCGTGTACATGGCTGCAGAACATCTGTTTTTCTATTAAGTGAGAGATGAAATATTAATCTGAAAGCAGATCTGCTGCGAGTCGATCACTGACAGACCGCAGTGACAGCTGCTGCGAAAGTAACACCAACATGTCAGGTGCCCGCCTTGATACATGCGATCACATCAACACACACACACACACACACACACACACACACAAGTGCTGTAGCTCAAAACACACTAACAGGTTGCCTGGATCAAATGGACTGTTTTCTAAACTGGGTTAATCTAAGGCGGTAACAGTTACAGCTGGAGAACAGCAGCGTCAGTTTAGTGGAAAAGGAAGACACACTTTGACAGTTTGGGTTTATCGCTTTCATTTATTCTTTTATGTATTTGTTTTTCTTGGGGGGGGGTAAGAGGAAGAAGTCTTTTTCCTGTCATATCAGTCTGCTTTGATCCATTTTTACTGCTTTGTTCTCCACTCAAAGGGTCACAGGGGAAGCTGGAGCTAATCCCAGCTGACACAGGGTGAAATGTGGGATACACCCTGTGCCGGTCGTCGCAGAGATCAACAAGCATCAACTCTTCATTCAGTGTGTCCATTTAAACTAATCTGCATGTTTTTGGACTGGGGGAGGAACCCGGAGAGAACCCAAGTGCACATGGGGAGAACATGCACACTCCACACTGAAAGAACCTCCAAAGCAGTGACCTGGATCCTCTCTGTCACATTAGTTTGAGGATGGTAAGGCCAGGTCTGGTTCCACCGCCTGCAGGTTTCCTCAACAACTGGTCAGAGAGGATGAAAGTTGGCACAGCCCACGGTGTGAGTGTCTCCCGGATGAGACTTCCCGTCTCAGATGTTGCTTTACGCAGGGGAGACATTTACAAAGAACAGGAAGTAGAAGTTAGCACTGGAGCTATGACGGAAGGCTCAACTCCTAACATCTCCCAAGGTCCATGTAGCATAGTTTAGTTTTTTTTAGCTGAAATTCACCAGGAGGTTTCATTGTTTCCAGTACGTTTGATAAATTGGTCAACATCGCACAAAATCTGTTTTTAGCCAGTTCATGAGTTCTTAAAATGGTCTATACCTTCCACAAGGACCAGAGCTGGTTATGGTGGATGAAAAAAAAATTCAACAATAAGTTCATACAATAAGCATGACATGCTTTTTGCCTGGCTCTCCTGCTGTTCATGAATAAATATTTGAGACATGGAGGAGAATTGAATAGTGGTGCAAATTGGCGAGTAGACAAGGGCAGAATCCTGACGTACACATACAGGTCATCACAGCCCGCTCCCTGACACTGACCTCACTGCTGCAGTTTGAGCCATTAGCTGCAAGTACACACAGGAAACCACCAAGCTGTGATTTTCTGGTAATAGCTTGTACCTCAATGGATTGTTCTAAGTCGGAGTCAGAAAGAAAGAGGGAACCAAAATCGACCTGGATTTCATGGTTGGATAATAAGAGTGAGAAAAAAAAAATAAAACTGCTATAATTTTCAGCAAAATCAATCCTCGGCACATAAGTCATTCTCGTGTACGACTGCCTCCGTGTGATTCATGCTCCACATTTTCTTTTTATCTTGGTGTGAAATCAGACGTTTGGATCAAGTGACATGTGAATTTTCGGAAATTGTAGACCTTCGTTATCACGTTCAATGACAGAAGCAGTCTTTAACTTGTAAAATCAGATGGTTAGCTATGTACTGTACTTTATTTAAAAAGATTGAACCTAAAGGTCTGTTTTCAACATTAGTTTCACCTCACTTGGGTTTCAGAGAACCTACGCCTTAACCTAACGGTTGCTGCCATCTTGCATTATTCAGCCTTCCCTCCCTCAGTTGTGATGTAAAATGCATTACTCTGAGTCTCCACAGACATAAAAACAAAAATACTGTGCATTGTGTGAACTCATTTGACAATGGTTTAGACATAGCAGACATTTGTATATATTTAAAGGTTATGCACTACAAGTTGAAGTGTAAGTAGTTACTCTATTTGATACATTTATTCTATTATTTATTATCTCTTGATATTCCACCATTTTGAAACTCGGGTTTACTACACATGCAGTATTTTTTGACATACAGTATGTACAGTATAGCGCCAAATGAAAAGTTTATTGTACGTCATGACGTATTAATGTCAGAACACGTATGCTGTAGTCGTTTGAGGTGGTAGCCTTTCACAGCCAAAGAGATGCTGGATTCTCTTAAAGTCTCGATGATGAGAAACATCCCAAACAGTGCAGGTGCCTGCAGCCAAGGTCTACATCCTGTCACCTGGCAACCCAGCCAAATGCTAAATTCTTCAAATGCCACGCGTCAATAGATTTCACCTTTGAGCATTATTGACACACAGTTAGCTCTTCAAGTATTCACAGGAGCTATTTAGAGGGTAATAATTGCATGGTATGGATCTCTATCTCTGTTTGTTCAAGAAATTCATTGAGCGGATTGATACGTCCGATAGCTGGGTGATTTATTTACTGATTTATGCAAAATCTATGGCGTTTGCCAGAGGTCAGTGGACTTTTCTTTTTTTTTTTTTACTGAGCAAAAATAGACTTTGGCTTCAGGTGTTTACAAACTTCTTAGTAGTAATAAGATTGAGTGCTGTTCATTAGAAGGTCCTGCTCATTTGATCTTGACCCTACTGGAACAGAATCTATTGCCTACATTATCTGAATTGTTATTTATTTTGTTCTGGTATCTATTTGTGTAGATGAATAAGAAAAAATAGACCGTTACAAATTAAATTAGGAGGGTTTCTTGGGAAAAATTGTCTCCTTTTAACCAAGTATCTACAGTCCACGGTAACCGTCGTAGAAAACATTTAGCATTTAGTCTCACTCAGTACTAGCTGCTCCTGACATGAAACCACACGCAGCGTCAAATAGTGTCTTAAAAGCTGTACTTAATTTCTAAAAAACAAAGAAAAAAACTCCTCGCATCACTAGTTTATGATAGTTTCTAACAGAGTGTGTCTCAGGCTGCATGTTTTTTGCCCAATTCTGACCAAGCCCGAGAGAATATTGACCAAACCCAACACATTTAGAGTAAGCTGAAGTGTACTCAGCTGTGACTGTCACAGTGTTCGTTAGCCTTTATTAATAGCCACGATACACGACAAAAGTTATTGTTGTGTCCATACAGCTTCATCAGCACACACAGATCCACACAAATATGCTTCTGCCTTTCCTTCATGTTGTGAAATACATCACTCCGTGTTCAAACTTTACTGAGAAACAGAGAAAATTTGTCACAGTTGGTGATAAATTTAGGAAATGGGTGATCATGGAATCAATGCAGTCCTACACTGAAGGCTATGGAGCTTACATGAGCAACTTCCCCAATACATTTTACACACTGTACCTTTAAAAGCTACACACTACAGCTTTAACATTTTCTTTTTCTGACTCACAAACAAACACAGCAGCCGAAAAACGTTCCAAAGCAAACAGGCACACATCTTGTACCGGTTGCATTTTCATGAAAATATAAAGAAATCCGCCCCAGAAGTGCAGTTTAGCAATGCAGCGTGTGTTTCCATTACGGCTCAAATGATTTATCAGTGTCTCGTACTGTCATGAGACACACGGCGGGGCTGCGCTGTACGTCCATGCAGATTTCCCTTCAGGCCCCGACTGTGTGCCAACACGAGCAGAACTGTCCTCCCTCTTGAGCTAAAGATGCTTGGACATTAGCATACACACGATGTCACCGGCAAATGAATGACAAGAGTTTCATCTCCCCATGTGTCAGCCTCGCTTAGCGGTGACACGGTTCAATGTGCCCGCAAAGTGCCACTTTGGTCGGCCCGCGGCACCGGAGCAGGATTGAAACTCTGCCTCGCAAAGATTACTTAATAAATGGAATAATTTCACCATCAATATTATCCCAGCTTTGTGACAATGTCAAAAGAGAGCGAGAAAATAACCAATCTATATTGGTTATGAAAGTTTCACCATCCTCCCATTTAAATCCTCATGACAAATAGAGGTCTGTGTTTGTGCACAGAGGAAGAGTCTGTTTCTGATTTCACGTGTTTCATTTCTTCAGTTTTTTTTTTTTTTTTTGCAGCTTCCTCCATAATGTCATGGCCAGGTTTTATTATTTGTCGCAGGAGCTTATTTCTACACATTTATATACCGACTCCAGACGCGTACGACCTGTGAACTCAATTACTGTACATAATCTTAACCCTGCTAGTTAAAGGGATGACAGTTAGTTTTTGTTGGGGATATTTAATGCTCATTAAAAATTAAGCGAGTGAGAAGGCTCACTTTGCAGAGAGAAAATTTAAAACATGCATATTTTATGAGACCTGTCTTGTCTGTCTTAATGACTATGACTACTTCTGCTAGCAGCTGCTCCGTTTTTTTTTTTGCTAAAAGCCACTCCTGATCCTGTTCCAAAACTTCCGATGTGCCGCTCCTTTAAAATGGATGACATCTTGATTCCCCAGTAATGAAATCATCACTGGGATACTGCAGACGGTTTTAATTCTGATTAAAAGTCTCTTTAAGAAAAAAAAAAAAAAAAAGAAAGAAAAAAGATGACCTCAAACAACTCACTTCTCTCATCTCCACTCTAATTCGTTATTTCCCCATTGCTCAGAGCTGAAGTCCTGAGTTGGCAAAATTCCGCTTGCGAATACGAGACGTTTATCAAATTTCTCCATTAATCTGATGTGCGGGCGTTGATTAAAATGCTACCCCACACAGGCAACGCAGATGCTCAAAGTGCAGACTTACAGGAATGCACAGATTGATACAGATGTGCAGAGGGCGGCTGCGGTGGGAATCGATAAAAGGAACGCTCTGTGATTGGGAGGGGGTCGGCTTTTGTCTCAGGTCTTTATCCTGACTAAGCACAAAGTCAAAAAGGCAGCATGTGTGCGAAGGGAAGACTGATGTGCCGACTCCCCTCACCCCTCCTGCCTTCCCTCCTCTCTCCTCCTGGTATCTGACGGTCAGGGATTCCACAGAGCGAGCAGAGATTGATTCTCTTCCCACCCGGAGATAGGGCTTGTTTTTCACATAGGGTGATATGAGGCCCAGCGATTGCCGGGTGGGGAGGGTGCGGGGAGCGTATTGTGTTGGGGAGGTGGGATTGGTACTGGTGGAGATGACAGAGTGGTGATGTGGGGATAGGCAGGACTGATTGGAGTTGAGGAAGAAGTGAAAGACTGAGACAGAGATGGAAAACACAGAGAGTCTAAAAGGATTGGCCCGCTGCCTCGTTCCAAACATCCCGAGCCCAGAGACTCTGGCTGGCTGCTGTTGCCTCTGGACAAGTTGTCCCCTGCCATATAGATCCACTGTCTCCTAATGCAGATTGATATTAATCAAATTGTCTGACTGACACAGCAGCCAAGAGGCATGTTTTTTTTTTTTGTTTGTTTTTAACCCAAAAGGCAATTTCCTGAAATGGCTCTTAGTTGAAGTCTGCAAACATTGCTGCCGACTGCTCCTGCCAGGGTCGCTGACCTCTGGATATCACATGTAATGGATGAGTACATATGCCTTGCGCTGTCTCCTTCTCTCTCTCTCTGAGCAGAGGAGACATGAACTAATTAATTACGGGGGGATGTTGGCCAGGCTGGACGCTGACACGATCGTTGTGGCTGTGTGGTTATTGACTACTCCAGAGAGGAAAGTTGCTCATTTAGCACTGTGTTGCGAGTCAGTGGGGTCACTGATCATTGTGGAAGGAGCATATGCTCCATGTTTTTTCTGTTTCTTGTCTTTTTTTTTTTTTTACTTCCTCCCTCCTGTCATGTCCAATATGTATGCCTGTGTGTTTTCCATTTTCGAGTCATTAACTGCAGGATGAAACTGGTAAACGTTATGTTGATTTGACCGCCGGAAGGAAATTGAAGCTGGTTCATAACAGGTTGGTTTATTTCTCCAAGCTTAAGAGTGGTGGACATTCCAAGTACATGGCAAGTGGAGTAGATTAGCGGGTTATGCCCTTGAACATCTCTGGTTCTCTGTATTATTCTGAAAATATAGATTACAGACTTGAGGTCAGGGAAAGCGCCACGGGAGACTATAGAAAACCACTGCAATCATCTCAGCCAGTCTCTGGCCTTGATTCACACATGCTTTTGAAATTCTAATGTGCCGAGATGGATGTGGAAAAGTACTCAACTGCAGCTTAAAAACAGATAAATTATGATGGTCATCCTTTTACCAAACAGATTGCCTTAATGGCAGGGCCACACTGTGTCAGGGCTTATAGTGTTTCTGCTTTAAATGGGGCACCTCATGGACCTGCGGCGCTGCTGCGGATCAGCCTCGCTCTTTAGGAAGAGGAGATGCTTTTTTAATTGCTTTGGCTTTTGCCTTCTGACTTTTGGTCTGCAGGCGCGCACACTGCAGGGCCAATGAGAGGCCGGGGAGGGAGGAAGTGAGTGAAGTAAGTGTTGCAGATATTGTCAGTGGGAGAAATCGAGGCGACTTTGTGATGTGCTGTTATTTTATTGATGAGGGTTAACACAAGGCTGAGATTCAGGGTGGGGGAAAATGTTGTATTAAGCTTTTTATCACTTTGTCTGACAGGTAAGTTTAGGTATTGACTCCCAATCTTGAAGTGGAACTGGTTCCAAATTTACCCAAATTATTATAATCTTTTTTTTTTTTTTTTTTTTTTTTTTTGCAACACAGCATGTTTGATCCCACTCATTTATCTCTAACAGCGAACTTTTGACCCACTGTTCTTTCATCTTCATCTCCCATAATATATGCATCAAAGCATATACTGTATATTGTGTTTGGCAAAAGGATAAAATTGTGCTAAGGCTCAGAATTTCCCGTCATTGATTGTCAGAATTTTCTGGGGCATCTAACTATATTGACTCTAAAATTGAATGAAATCTGTGCGGTCTTGAACAGCCATCCAGGGGCAACTTGTACATATGCAAGTCCATGTGAAAATAAGGCTACTTCTTTGTTTAATAACATTTTCTTCAGTAATTTTGGGTCTTCTCCGATCAAGTACGACGGCCATTTTGTAAACGAGGGTCACATTTAGAGTCAAGAGACAATAAAGCAGAGTTTGACTTGGTGCGTGGATAGAATACGATTGACCACTGTCACTGTTTAACAGGTGCATAGTTGCAGTTGTAGCTGGATATGCAATTGGCGAATTTTTCAGATTTTCAAAACTTTTTCAGATTTGGTTACTTGTACTTACCAATACCAATACAGCACTAGACCAAAGTTTAAACACAGGTTTAAACCAACAAATGTTTCTTTATTTTGTAATTGAATCAACCAAACATCTTTTTGAAGCATTAATTGCTTTTCTCTCAGTAGGTGGGAGGTATATCTTGTGTTATCTTTGACTAAAAATCAAGTCACAGTGAGATTTGATGAGCGCCGCATCAACAAGCAGAGCAGAAATCCTTTTAAACCCGCTACGTGCATGACACCGATACAAACTCAGAAGGGACTCCATTGCTTTAAAAATACCTGTCTGTATTTGCGTCTTTAATTATTTTTTATCTGTGTGTCTGTGGCCTCAACAGAAGTAAGAAACCTCACAAAAGAAGCGGCTACAGTACGAATTCAAATCCCAAAACAAAAACAACATCAACAACAAAAATGTTAGAAAAAATTATACCATTAGTCTCTTTTCTCTCGCTGCTGTCATAAATCCAATAAAACTAAGGTCCACTGGGTCTCCTCCTTATAAATGAAGACAAAACTCCCCTGCGGCCAATTAGACAATCAGGAAATTACTATCTATTGGACCTTGTATAAGAAAAATAATATCTTTATTTCCTTACAGGGCATCAGTTGCAGTGATTGTCAGTGGAACAGTGTGAAAACCCGGGTTGCCGTAACGATCCTGGTAGAACCACAATCAGAAAGAACGGCTGATGGCGAAGGAGCGACAACCGTCGTCTTTTCCCGTCCCTTGTTGACGGAGGTGACAGTGATGTGGCTCTGACAAGTGACGGGGGTGAATTGGCAGCTGTATGTTGTTGGAGCCGTTTGTTGGGGAAGTTGCGGGTGGAGGTCCGCAGGGAGTTGGTGATTCATGCATTTTTAATGGCTGTGTTGTGTTGTGTTGTGTTGTGTTGCTAACGCAGCTCCTCGTTACGGCCCATCTGACCTGTCATAGCAGCAGTTCCCACCCGAGTAACAGGCTCCCGCTTCTTCAGACACCTCAATGATTTAGTGCATGTGTTTACACAGCGTTGACAAAGTCAAGTGGACTGGCCCCCTGTATACAGGCCGGGATGAATAATACATGTGGCCGGTTCAGGAATGTGCCTGGCGGTAAGGAAGTTCAGATCTACCACACATAAGCAGAGTAAATGTCCTGACATTTCAAATATCCACTGTGCGGAAAAGTGCTGATCGCACAGAACTGCTCCAGACTCCCCGTGAAGAGGGTGATGGTGACGATGATGATGATGATGATGATGATGATGATGATGATGAAGAAGGGAGGAGGGTTGACGCTCTGTCTGAACACAGGCTTTTTTGACGTGTTGTCAGTTTTCTTTATTTTGATCATCACTTCTCTCAAATGCTTGAGCTTTGCGGTACAGACAGTTGCCAGGTTTCCATAGCAACTTTTTTCAAAGAACGTTTTCAAAGAAAAGAATTGCTGGAGGATAATAGTGTTTGAGTAACTTTTGTCCACGTTAGGATTTTATACATTTTCCTAGCACTTTTATTAACCTTGTGAAGTCTTTTTTTTTTTTTTGTTATTTAACCTTTATTTAACCAGGAATAAAACTCACTGAGATTAAAAACTGATCAATCATTGTACATTAAATACATTAAATCATAATTCTACTTAAATATCTGACTAAATGCACTATAAAATCAAACAAATCTTTAGCTTTTAGTGTATGTTTTCATCTTTATATTCAGTGTATCTTGTATCATGAGTCTTTTGACCTGGCTGGATTTTGCGTTGCACCTTCTCCAAACTTTTTGATGTTGCAATTTGTCAAGTGGCCTCTCATATATTTCTCCATCTGTCAGTCACCACAATCTAGCAGCGGACTTTTCTGTTTTTGGGTTACCTTTTCTTCTGTCCCATTTATTCACACCGCGAAACAAAACTGCTTCCACATGTCGCGTCGCATTCTTTGTCTTGTTTGCCATTTTCACAATACCGGATCTGTTACTGGTTACTGGTTTCTGTCGTTCTCATTTTGCTTATTTTGGCTAAAATGAAACTTTTTTTTTTCTGCCTGGAACACCTATCGTTTGATACTGTTACACTTTTGTGCTTGTGAAATTGACAGTACTGTTATATAAGCACTTCCTTTTCACTCTCCCTTGAAACAATGACTCATCTTTTTGGTGTTTTCTTATGCTTATGATGAGGAAAAAGCCTCTGACTTTACTGAACAAATCTAGGTGTTGGTGTGTTGTCTCAAAAAAAAGGCACACTGATCCCAGCAATCATTAAACTCTGTTCTTTTTTTTAAAAAAAAAACGAAAAAAAAAAAAAAACTTTCCCCCTTAAAAACAATAACAACCAACCGAGTCGAACATGCATATTTTATGAGACTTGTCTGTCTTAATGACTATGACTACTTCTGCTAGCAGCTGCTCCATTTTTTTTGCAAAAGCCACTCCTGATCCTGTTCCAAAACTTCCGACGTGCCGCAGAGTAATTACAAGTTTGTGAGCCACTGCATCGTTTTTATCGTCCACAAATATGTAAAATGTCTCCCTACACGCCGCGACATGTGTGCAGTGTGGTGGATCACATTTCAACTGGAGTTATTTGCGAGACATGAGACATTATGTAATATGGTGTTAGTGCTGTGTACACTGCATATACGCAAACACAAACAGAGAGTGCTTACATTTTGTTCTCCCCAGGCGGTGTCAGCGTTTCTGAAATGAAGCAAACATTTCCTGTTTGTTACATTGTAAGTATATAATACTATCTCTACTGGAGCAGAAGCCTGAGCTGCTGTCAGAGGCAAAACAAAAAATAAATAAATATATGAAAAATACACAACGGCACAATCCTCATATGTATGTTGGCAGACGCGCTCTCAATGAAAACATGGCTGCCAGCGGGGAAAAAATGATTTTAGCCAATTTTCCAGAAGGCTCACCTGATAAAAATCTACACCAGCCTAATTACTAACTGTCTTAAAAATATGTTTACAGATCGCAAAGTTAGACAGCCCTTTCTGACTGGAGACCGATGTTTGTGTTGCTTTGTAAACTGTTCACTCTTCCATACCAAATTCTATAGAGAAAAGCATCATTTTTAGCTCACTGGGACACAGGAGCTTCTGGTCTTCTGCTGCCTCATTTCATCAGTTTGCTTCAGCTGAGGTAAAACAAACCAAAGGGCTTCAGAGACAGAAGTCACAAAATAACTTATTAGAACTTTGCGATGGATCAACGACTCCCGTGTGGTGTGATGGGAAAAAATGCAGATTTTCTCTATGGACTTTGGTGCAGGAGGAAAAAGCGGCTCATGAACTTGAGCCCTTGTGTTTGACTGATGAGACTGCCAGTCGTCACCCAGTGACCCTCAACGGAGAAGTGGGATGGACTGATGGATGTACAGTAGAAGTGTGTCTTCCTTTAACAACAGCCAACTGTGTTTATTGCGTACAACTTAGCATAAGCCTGTACAGCAAGAAAGCAAGACTATTCCTTCATAGTTTCTACATCTACCAGTCTGCTGAAGTCATCTATGGTCCTTTTGATGTAAATGCCGTCATCCATCCCATGTTCCACTAGTCCAACTGCTTTGTGTAACAAAGAAGTCCTCATTACTCCAATCAAATTCGGATAAAGGATTGGTGACCCTGCCTTTTGCTCTGGAAGAAAACAAATTAATGTTTGAAATATTTCAGGAGTAACATATTATAGTGTCCGCCACTATTGTATTTGTCATCAGTAACTCAAAATAATTTAATACACATAGATTTGACTAGAGGTGTGACAAATTCACTCTGAACCAGACCGTTGACCGGAGCTCGTACATTAACTCTCAGCAGACGCTGAAAAGCGGAAAAGTATGTCGAAGCCTTCAGAGCTGCCTTTGGAGCGGCGCCGCGCTCTGTTGCGGGACTTTGTGGGTTCTTTAATTTAGAATGAACGACACGCCGTGTCAATAAAGTGTCAACACTCATATCCCTCAGCAAAACAGATCACAGCGGATTGACCTGCCGGGACGTTTGCTGCCGAGGGTAATGGGGCCGAGGTGGTGTTTGCTCAGGCGATAATATACATACACTCGCAGGCGTAAGCACTCACCTGGTGGGACACGTCGACGGGCGCCGACTCGTGATTGAGAGGCCGTCCCTCTCTCCCTTTACAGATTTATGACTTGGAGGATTTGTGTCCAGTTGGGATACAGGCAGGTCAAACTTATCTTGCTGATGGACATCCTTGTAGATTTCCTCAGAGTGGATTTATGTTGCGTGGGCACCGGCGTCATTGTTATTCAGGGGAGCGGCAACTCACGTACCCCTATTTTACACGGTTTTACTCTTTATTCGAACTTTACATTTCCGCACTGTTGTGTCGCTCCTGCTTCGAGTTGGCCCTCAACCTGCAGACCTTCACTAGAAATGTAATCATTTACCCTCCAGCGTAGAGAAAGAAAACAATTTTTATAAGGAGGCCCCCATTTGATCTAATTTTCCCTTGTCTCGGAAGATAGGCGCTAATGGTGTTAAATAGCCGGCCATATATGCCATGTAAGGAATCTTATTTTACTACATTATTTTAAAGTCTGTGTGATTTATGGGGCCCAGACTCGAGAGGTGGTGATCGTAATTAATCTGAAGCGTCGTGAGAGGGAAAAGGCCAACCACTGATCTACACACGGCATATGGCTGTGGGATCTTATTCTCCCTGCACCAAATCTCACTCCTTTCACCTGAATCAGCAGGTTTGGCCTCTCTCTGTGCAAGGTTGTCCTGCCAGGTTCTAGTCATTCACTCATCACTCTTATTGTGTCTGTTTACCCATACGGTTAAAACGATGCTCTCCCAGCAACATGATTTATATTGGGAGAGAATAGCGAATGAAAAATGAATTTATTACTGAACAGAATAATGTGCTGATGGTCCTTAAAGCTGCACCGTGTAACTACACGAGTTCACACAATGTTGATTAAGCCTGTCAGCTCCACACGACTCTCTCTCTGTTTTTCATTACAGCATTGTTTTGAACCGTGTGTCGTCTGGCAACTAGGGATGACCTGGTATCACTTTTTTTGTGTCCAATACCGATAACAAAACCTTGAGTATCTACCAATACTGATATCAATTGTTATCAAGTTGTTATCAATACATTTGTAGAGATGCATTTACCACCATCATGCAATTTCAGAGACATAATAACATTCTGCTCCCATAAAGAAGAAAAAGGCAACATGACTCAGCTAAAATGCCGTTGCTGGTTTTCGTTTACATTTTTTTTACACTTTGTGTAAAGTGAAGCATGCAATATGTAGGATATTTTATTATTATTATTATATCAGATTGTAAATATTTATCTTCCTGATACAGACTGATACCGTTAGCGATACTAAGTTTCTTATTAGCTTATTTGCGTGATTTGGGTCACATCATGTCTGATGGAGGCAACAGCACTGTGGTGCTGGTGAAGCAGGGTGACTGCAAACGGTTGGAGTAGGACTGAACAATTCAAGAAGGGCAAACAAAATTGAAAGTTTCAAGAGTGAAAATGTCACACCGACCTGCACATTCCCGGTGTTCCTGAACATGATGAATGTTTTTAGGTGCGTTCCAGTTGTATTCTGGAGTCGGACTTTCTGAGCTTCTTCTTTCCAACTCAGAAAGTCACAACAATCCCACAAACCTCAACACGGGATTCTAAAATGGCGACCACTCATGTCAATAGTAAAAAAACTACAGTTTCTGTTCATGGACATGTTGCTACGCTGTTGTGATTGGCTGGTATTGCAAATAATGACAAACAATGGCAAGCCCAACCTGTGTCCCAATGTAAATGGTAGTCACTATAGCAACATTTGCAGAGTTAAAACACTCATCTGGATGCTGAAAATGCTGTTTTTTCATGAAAATGTTGGGCCATGGCTATAGCTGAAGCCAGAAAGGGGCAAGGAATTTAAAAGATGACTGTCTAATGCTAATATGACAGAAAAAAACAGCTGATTGTGGCACTGAGACCCTGGGAAATTGAGATGAGGTGTGGAAATACAAATGTCATGACTGAACTTATGTCAGAACTTTATCTGTTGTCATGGTCCACAAGTAAAAGAAAAAAGAAAAAAAAAGGAAAAGTTTAGATTGCATTCAGAAGCAAACACCATCTTGTGTCTCCTCCCACAGTCTGCAGGAAACAGACAGGATCATATTTGTAGCCCCAGACAAAGGCACTGACTCGTGTGTTGACCTCCTCGTACCAAACACATTTTTGCAGAAATAAAACTCATCTGAACCTCAGACTGGCAGACAAAGGAGACATAAGTAGCTGGAGAGCTGGAACGATAGAGAGAAAATTCTGAGTAATATTGATCGGAGTTAATTAGATTCCTATCTGGTCTCTGGGGACTGGTGTTCCGGCAACACATTTTAGAGTGAAGAAAGTGGCTGAGAGATACATCAGTATATGAACTCAGCTAATTTAATTTCAAGGCCCCGAGTACAAAATGTGATTTGATTATTGGGAATATTTTTCATGTCTAATTACAATTTCTTTTTTCTCCCCTAAAGTTTATCTAAACTTTCTTTTTTTCCCCCTCCCTCTTTTCCCCTGAATCCTAATGAATCTCAGTTCTTGTTTAGAACTAATGACCAAGTGTTTATCTTCTCCCCCCCCCCCCCCCACCCCCACCACACATGCAGTTGAGTAATTCAATATGTAGCGCAGAAAGAAAAAAAATAAAAATTGGATTTGAAATTGAACGCTGATATAGTTGGTTTCTCCACTCATTGAAACTGAATGAATGCACTCACTGAATCGCTAATTAGATGGTGTTTTATTTCACTTTACGTCTCGACTTATTATGAAGGACTTGTTATAAAGGCCGACATTATAAAGGTACAGCCAATTAGCATTCGCTGTGTTCACTGATATGCAAGCTGATTCCATTCAGAAAGGACTGAGAGGAAAACATGACGTATGATTTCAGCTTTAATCGACATCACGTTTTTTCACTTTTGTGTTTGTGTGTGTGTGAGAGAGAGAGAGAGAGAGAGACAACACAGGGGTAAAGGTCATGTTGGGGGGGGGGGGGGGGGGGGGGGCGCTGCGGGGGGGGGGGGGGGGGGGTTCTGCCTGACATCCCGGGGCCACACACCAGGTCACCAGCTTTGGTTGCCGATCTGTTTGTCATAATGGCTTTTAAAAGGTCACATGTGTTGATTAAAATGACTGATCGTTAAAAGCATCCGTCACTAACACACACACGCACACACACATTTCCACGGGTCATGTCCATTGGTGTATAGTGCCATTTGTTATGGATTGATCCAGACAGAGCGCCCCGGATACATGAATGGGTGGAGTAAGTCAGACACATGTATGAAAAGCTCCCCACTCTTTGAATTGATATTGGTCGCTTTTCTACCAATACCTCTTGCACTTCTTGTCCCAATGATGTCAAAGTCGGCACTGCACACGCTGGCGTTCTTACTAAGTCACCCGCCAAGTTTCAAGCCTGTCAAGTGAACCACTGGACAGTTATGTGATTAAAAAACCAGACAGACATTCCTAGCATTTATATAGATGGATCGTCCCTTCGAGTTATGTGTGTTTTTACAAAAAAATGCTGAGAAGAAGAAGAAGAAGAAGAAGAAGAAGAAGAGGGATGCAGAGCATTAGCCGCCGCAGGACAGGATTATCCATGTTTTCTCTTCACACTTTGTCTCCCGTGCATTATTTTTGTTGGGCTCTGGTCCTCACTCGTCTTAGTCCCTGGCAGTTGCTCTCCTGCATCATGGGGGAATTCATCGCAAAGCTCTGCTCGAGATCCAAATGTATTACTATGAGGCAGCTGTGAGTGGCTGGCTCTATGGCTGGGTGGGTGTACCTGTGTGTCACACTTTAACCCCAACACCCAGGCATCTCATTGTAAGTGAGGTTGGGGTGGAGTGGGGGGGCTATAATTGTTGCTGTAAATTCTGCCTCTCCCCTACGCCCCTGTCTTAACCGCCCATTACGCATGGTTCACTACGGCCCTTGTTGATTGCAACTGTCAAGAAGGGCAGATTTATGCACTCTCGCTCAGAGATGAAGGGATTAAAGGGAGGAGAGAAGGGAGGGTGATTTGGGGCGGGGGGGGGGGCGACTTTTATCGCTTGACCCCTCCTCCATCCCCAACTCCTGGAAGACGTGGGAGGAAACGGCTGAGGCTGATCCGAGGAGGTGATGTGAGTGAGTGAGACGGAAACGGAGAAGCGAGTCATTTCACTCGCTTCTCACTCAAAAAAGAAAATCACAGTTTTAAACGGCGCAAATCGCAAAGGCCATACTTTTGATTCATTTATCTTTGATTGCTTTGACTGTAAATATGACTCATAACGGTTGGAAAACCTTGTATGAGAATCTATTTGTATTTTGACTGTGTTGTGAGGTAATGCTCCGCTATTTGTCTTGATAGTATAATGTGCCAAGTTTCTGCATTAAGCCTTGTATTATTTTGTTGAGTAGTGTACTTACATTAGTGAAGAATTTTCCTTACCCTCTTTAAATCCCTAGAAATCACATTTATATTCAAAAAAATGGACTGTTTCATTTCAGTCGCCTTTTAATGAAGCCATCTGCTTTACAGTCTCCACTTAAGACAACAATTCCCATGATCCCACTCTGTTTCCCGACATCATCAAACTATGTCTTCTGTGATTGTTTTGATTGAGAGACTCTCTGCGGCAGAAATTACTTTTATTTTGTTGCTCAGTGACTTTTGAATTGAAGCTCGACTTAAACCTAAATCAAATCACAATTGCAATATCTGTCAGAAGAATCTTTATTAGATTTTATTTCTTCTCAAATTGTTCAGCCCTATGTGTGATGAGATCTGAGCCCGATCCCTTGTTGTTGTTTTGTTTTGTGTGTGTATGTGCGCGCGCACACACACAGGTTTGCACTTCTACCAAAGTGAGGACCCTCATAGACATAATACATTCCCCAGCGCCTTATCCTAAAAAGAGTTCTTGACAAGATACCTAACCCTAACCCTTACCCTAACCTACTCTCTTTCCTAACCCTAACCTCTAACCTTTTTCATACCTCAACCTAACTTTCTACCCAAACCCCCTCCCCAACCCCCCCCCCCCCCTTTTCTTTTCTCATCCTAACCCTCTATCCTTACCTCCTTTCCTCACCTAATAACCCACCACTTCAAATCCCTCCTCTCTTGTCACCCATCTTTTCTTCTCAGTATCTTCAGGGGTGGGGGCTCCTGGAACTGGTACGTACCGGGGCCAGTGCCTGGAACCTAAACTTAGACACCGAAGCCTCAATCCACCTCTTACCCTAACCTAAACCCAATTCTAACCCTAACCCTAAAACCAGGTCTTAACCCTGAAAAAAAGCCCTTTTAGTGGGAAAAAAAGTGAGGACCAGACAAAATGTCCTCACAGAGTTTATACGGGTTTTGGTCCTCACTCTGCAACAAGTGCAAGAACACACACACACACACACACACACACACACACACACACACACACACACACTCTCATCTCAGCCTCTCAGAAAACCCTGTCTTTTCTCAGAAAACACCACTCGTGTTACAAAAGCTGCTAATCTGTTGAGTGTAGCAGTGAGCCCAGTGTGTGTGTGTGTGTGTGTGTGAAAGCACTTCCTCAGTCCATCACTGCATCTGCTGTGGTCACACTTTGATCCACTGAGCCATCACAGCACTAAAATAAACCATTACACTCGGATGCAGCGCCTCCTCCGCTCTGCTCTCTCCTCCGTAATCTGACAGAAAAATTATCCGTTACCAGAAATGTATAAAAAGGTGAAAAAGAGTTCTTGACTGAAACGTCTTAAGTGTAAGTTTAAACTGCACCTTTTCCTTCCAAATTAAGCAGTGGGGAAGTTATTAGATTTTGGTGGTGATCCACATCTTTAGAAAAGAAATTTTAACTTTGTAAGACAGGAGATTGTATTGGGACTGTGTGGAAACAGGAGGTTTCGGTTGTAAGAATATTGAAAATCTGATTATGTCTGTCTTAATTAAACCTTTTGTCACAAATCTTTACAATAATACAATATTTAGTAATGTCGCCTATGTATAATATTTATTTCAAAAACAGCCAGAAAATTACATCGGAACTTTGCCTTTTTGTTATCCCACACATTTTTTTTTATCATGAATATTAGTTTTTGGAGCCTAATTGCAGAACAGAAAATTAAAAACTTAATTGGAGCAGAGCATTGGCTGTTGAAAATGTAGGATTTTGGGTGATAAAATTAACTTCTGAAACATTACATGAGCGTTACTAGCTCAGGGTGGCTGTCTTGACACTTCCTGTGTACAGTGTGGGCACGTTCTCATGTTATATATCACATGTCTGAGGCTGTTACTCAACTTTAAGTATCACCGCCTCTTATATCTCTGTGTTACATTATATTGGTTCATTACTCTGTTTAATTTATGACAGAAAGTGCACAAAACAAACGCCGGTCAGACACAAATGCATTCACTTGTAGGTAAAAGTTCACATATGAAAGCATCATAGAATATGTAAATAAGGAAGCTACAGCAGAATCACAGCGGAAAGAGTAAAGGAAGTGCAGGAAACAAAAACTGTCATAAGGGAAACATTCCACATGTGTGTCAGGTAAAAGGCAATTACAAAATATTAAAAGGCATTTGTTACATTTGATTATATGTGTATTTTGATACACACACCCCTCATGCTCCTTTGTGTTATTTATGTCCGCTGTCTCTATTTGTCGCTTGTGTAATTTGTCACATTAGGGCCACATGCTAACCTCTGTGTGTGTACTGTATTTTGCCTCGATGAGATTCCATCCAGCTGTTTGTTCTTTGATGTATTTTTCATTCCATTTTGTCCCACTAGTGTCTTTTAAACCCAGGCCGGAGCGGGAGCCGCTGTTTGTTAGATAGTGATAGATAGCGCTCGTTGCCCGGTTGGCAGCATTACTGTAACGCAGCTAAACGTGCACACAAGTCTCTAAGTGGTCCCTAAGTTGTCCTGCGGGATGATGGGATGCCATAGCAGCAGGCGGTAATGGAATTACAGGAAAAGACCCTGCCCCGGTCGCGCTGACGAAAGGCACAAATGGAGGATGAGATGTAGTGAGGAGTGGAGGCAGAACCGGAGCCGCAGCTAACAGACCCATCTGCACCGTGGCACTTATGGAATTACCCACTTCACCTTCTTTAGGCCGGGCAATCAATGGCGCTCATTAATAATTCACACGGTCTTGGGAGGAAACGATAACTGTCATAAATGCTAATTTTGTTTGATCATTACAATCCTTTTCATTGGGATAAACAGACAACATTATTCAACGGCAAAAAATAAAAAAAAAAAAAAGTATAAATATTCATGATATACATATATATTCTGTATGCAGAATAGCAAACAACCTGAGGGAAAAAAAAAAAAATATATATATATATATATAGATCCAGGCTGTATTGATGTGATTTCCCTTGAATGATAAAATAATTTACAGAATTGATTAAAATGAAGGCTAATCTTTAGGCATATAGAATACGTGGCTGAATATGAACGCACCGGAGCTGGAGCTCTGTCAGCTGCGAGATGGACAGTGAGTCAGTGTTTGTCTTCCAGCGTAGCATCATGGAAAACATCAGAGGAAGTCAGGAGAGTCCTGGAACGCTGTGCGTGAGCGCCACACCTCACAGCACTTCACCCTCATTTCATCAGCCACCGAGACGAGATCAAGTCTGGACCACTTTGAATTTTTATTTATAGCCACGGCGCTTTCTTTGAGTCATTGAAAAACACAATCACATTTATTGCTGCAAACCTTATTTTTTGTGTCATGGGATTAGAGTGTGGCCACAACCAGTTTGCTCATGAGCAGGAAGAAACAGATGGGTTGTTACAGAGACAGAGACGGGAGCAAATTGAGGTCACGGAGCGGGTCTTGTGAATCGTGCGTTCAAGACGTCGTGCATCGCTGTGATGCAGGAAGGAGGGAGTTTTGTTTAAAGATGTGTTTTTGGCACAAATGTAGCGCGGGAGATGACGAGCCTCTGGGCGCAGACAGCCGTCAATGGGCAGGGATAATTTGATGAATGCTTTTGCTCCCACTTCCCCCGCCTCCGCCTTCTCTTCATAACTAGATTTCTTCTTCTCTGGCTTTATGTTTGTCTCCAGATGAAGTGGATCAACACATTTCGCATTCATGCCGACTCGTCTGTGTGACCTCGGCCCTGGGCCTGGGTGACAAAGAAAAGTTTTTTTGTGAGGATGTCGTCTCAGCCTCTGAAACTACATCCGTACCACTTGGTTTTCATTTTAAAACAGGGTTTTTGGATAAAAAAAGATCTAGTGATAGGCCTAAAAACATAAATTGTAATTATTCATGTACACTGTTCGGACACATGCCAGTTCAAACAGCAAGTTGATTCTCTCCTTTACAGCTGTTTTCTTGGTTTCAAACAGTATGAGCAACAAGAAACAACAATATGACCATGTTAATCTGTGTATTTGGTGGATCCCTTGACTGTGTTTGTTTCTCAGAGCCCGTTTCATATTAATAAACAAGAATAAAGTATAAAACAGTTAGAGACGTGTGGAGGGGAGGTTGTAAAGGCGCTTCAGTGAGATGGTGGGAGTGAATATCAAGCTTCAAAATAGTTTTTAACCGACGTCACTGTGAGCTGCATCAGCCAGAGAACAGCAGCAGCAACTAATTTATTAGTTTCTTTTCATTGTTCTTGATGTTCATGACAGGCTGTGTCGCAGTGTAATCATTCGCTCGTTCGTTCCATCCGCTCTGTAAAGACCTTTAGAACGATACGTTCTTTCACGTCTCCAAAAGTCTCAAACAACACAAGAAAAAGACACTAGATTTGTTGCTAGTCGCTTTTTTGAAAGTCTCTAGAGGGTCTGAATACTGAAAAATAAAGTTGCTACATTCGCAACACGGAAACAGCTGCAAGATGTGTTCCACACAGCCCCACCCCTCCAAAGTTCCTGGTAATCTGAAAAGTCTCTAGTCAAGAGTAAGTACTAAATTTACCCAGGTAAAGTGTTTACCAGGGTAATATTTACCCAGGTAATGTTGGTGGAAACACGCCAAAGTTTTTTTAATTAAAATTAAATGAAAAATGTTCCTATGGTGGAAAAGGGCCTAATGCTAGAACGTAGGACATTGATTGTTTTTATTAGACTGATGAGGAAAAAATGAAAATGAAAGTTATGTCATGGCTGATGACAAACCAATGAGGAAGTGAACGCAGATAACTGCGTCATCATTAACAAAGCTCTCCCATTTTGCCCGTACATTAAGCTCGGACAGCTCAGTGATTGTCTTTAGCCCTCGCTGGGACAAGTGTGTGCAGCACCTGTGGCTCTTGGCAGCATCGACTGGAGCCAAAAGGCTTTTAGCCCAGTTCTACATGTTGAATCGTTGTTGGCGTCTGCTGCTGAGAGATGATTGGCTGTTTAGCTCCAGTTAATCAGAAGTAAAGGAGAGACTCAATGACAAGATGGCACACGACAAGGAGCTCATGCCAGCCTTCTTTTTAGACGTCCCTCATTTAATTTGGACGAAAATACAAATAAGACGTGACGTCGCTGTGCTATCGCAAGTCCGTCCATTTATGTGATGACACATCAAGATCAACAAAGGCTGCATATGTGTCTGTCCACTGCTGAATAACTGTCATCTGCTCATAAGGAAAGTTCACTTCAATTCAGTTTTATTTCTTTAACACCAAATTACAGAATGCATAAAGGAACTGTAAATACTAAGGCAGAGACCTCACAAAAATGTAGAGAAAAGAGGAACCCAAATGTTGTCACAATGAGCAAGCACTAGGCATCAATGGAGAGAAAAAAAAAAGCTGCCTTTGAATAGATAGAAATCAAGCATCTGCCTTGACGGGTTGGGGTGAAATGTTTCCTCTCACACACACATTCATCACGAACATGCCACCTTCGGTAGCATTGTAGTTGGTCGGCCTTCGTTCCTGTCGAGGGGGTGTGTCCTGGACTTTAGACAGGACAGGACTGTCCCAGACCCTAATGAGTGTACACATCTGTATCCAAGGGTTTTGACAGGTTTTGTCTTCCCATGCTCATCCACAGGATTTGATCTCATCTTTGTTTTGCCATTTCCTCACAAGTGTGTCGGTGCGTGTATGGGTTGTGTGGAATCCAAGCGAGTCACCATCAGGGAGCGATTTAAGGGCCTTTTATAGAGATGGATCCGTCCAGTTTACTGGGCTGAAGCTCGCTACCAAGAATTGTGACAGACATGTGCCTGCTAGACCTCATACATAAACCACTGGGGTGTTTGTTTTTGTGTGCATATACTGTATGTGTGTGTGTGTGTGTGTTGTGGGAGATGGCAATAGCTGTTGTATCTCACATGCTTTGCCTTCAATAGCCCAATCAGTCAGCGGAACCCTTCAGACAGTCTCCTCTTAATAAGGAAGCTTCAGCCCAATTCCCGCAGATAGCCTAAGTAAATCAAAGCAGTGAGGAGGAGAGGAGAGCCTCTTCAATCAGGCTCTAGAGAATGGAGCCTGGGCAACACTAACACTCCAGACAATAAGAGAGGGATGGAGGGAGGAGGAGATACAGTGATATCCCCCCCCCCCCCCCCCTATGGTGATGACTACACTTACCCCCCCCCCCCCTCCGTATGGTGATGACTACACTTAGAGTGAGGCGTACCATTCATCTGGGCCCGGCCATCTTCTCCGAGCTGCATCTCCGCACCCTCAGGTCCTCGATACTCTGCATCCTACCATAAAAAAGACCATCCCCTATTGTAATTCATGTTATGCTGCGAGAGCCTGATCTTTTGGCGAATGCCTTCAAGCCAAGCCCCCCGTCTTCCTTCCTCTTCCCTCCTTCCTTCAACCACCTCGCCTCCAGACGTTATAATATGGTCCTCATGGAAAGCTGAGTGAAGCCATAATGTCAAAGTGTTTTGTATTCAGTCCTGAAAGCAGACATTTCAGCAAAGCCACAAACTGAAGGGGGGGCCCCAGCTTGCGCCTTGGTCAGGGTTCAGATTGGACCATTCAGAGTGGTCCCATGTTGGCAATTTGGGTTTGAGAGTGTTCCAGACCACATGCGCCTTGTCGGTCCGTCACAGGTGAAGGGGAGGAAACATGGAAGCGAAGGGCGACGGCAGGAGGAGGAGGAGGAGGAGGCGGCTGAAGTTTAAAAGGCGAGGCCCTGGAATCTGCATTCGGCCAGGCCAGCAGATGTGGTGATCCTGGTCTATTTGAGCTAAAGTGATGATTAAGGGATCATGGCCCTTAAATAGACAATCCTGTTTACCCAGTTTAGGACTGCAATCAATCCGCCACTCGCCAGATTAATTGAGACGCTTCCGATTGATTTTCTTTTCTTTTCTTTTTTTTCCTCTCCCCTGCCCTCACTTCCCTTTCACCCTCCCTCCCTCCCTCCCTCCCTCCCTCCCTCTCCTCTACTCCTGCCTTCCCTTCCTATCAGTGACTTCTCAAACTGCAAGGCCATAATTCATGAGCGAGGGCTGCCGGCGTAGAGTGGGGACCGGGCTGTTGCGTGTGCGCTGGGAAGTGCATGTAAAATGTATGACAAAATGTTACATCACCGCCTGCCTGTACTACACGTGTGGCTCAAACACTGACGTTGACTTGCTCAGACTGAGAGTCGAAATGTCTAAATCCTGGAAAGGCACCTGCAGCTTCTCTTTGTCTCTCTTTCAATGTAAAGTGTGGTTTAAGCCAATTTATTCCTTTATTCCTCCACGAGTGTGTGTGTGTGTGTGTGTGTGTGTGTTGGTGGAGGAAATGTCATACGACATGTAAGGGTGCGGACGTCCCTTTACTGTCCCACCTGTAACGAGCCTCATTAGCAGCTGTGCTGTTGCAGGCTGACAGAGGAGGCATCAGTTAATTAGGCCAAAAAGCCTGAACTTTACACACACGTCCCTGGCACCAGATGATAAGCACATCAAGATGTGAGAGTTTCCTCGCTCCTCTGGAAAAGGAGGGATCGACCTGAGCAGCGAGAGCCTGTGAGAGGCAACTTAAAGCTGCAGTAGGAACACAGTTGACTGTTGAGTCTCATCCCTAGCGTGTGAAAATATCCCCAGAATCACGCATGTATTTATTTATTTTTTTTTGTATTTGTAACCGTTTTCACATATTTTTTTATATTGTTGCACTGTAAAATATAACATTCAAAGTAAATTATTGTATATTTTCACACAAGGTGAGACTTCTCCCTTTGTTTTAGGTTGTGTTTGTTGCTATTATGGCTGTTGCCATCCATAATGTTGCATTACTGTTAACTTTTCCTATTTTGTCCAATTATCTTTTTCTATTTGAGATTGTTTTGCTATTTCGTGTTTTTAGGCAGTGACTTTTTCCAACCGTGGATGTAAGTGCTACTGCTCTGTAGATCAAGCAACAGGGGTCGCCCTCTGTCAATTCTCTTTTTCCGAACACTTAAAACCATTAAGCATGGACGTATTGATCAGTACTCACAATAAATGAATCTGGTCTAACCAAGCTTTAAAGCTTGTTTCCTTTCAATGCACTAGCACTACTTTATATTTTACGGACAATAAAAACATGTTCTTGTTCACCTTTATTTGGCAGGGAATTCATTCATTCGTTCGTATGTTTGTCTTGTTTGGACGTTGACGGGATGGAAGGCGACCACGACTGAACTCGTATCCAGCTCTGCTCCATGTGAGACAGTGTCTGTCAGACATCACCAGCATCTGTCAGAATCTTTCAAGGCTCATCTTTGCACTTTGCCTTCGGGGCAAACACATTCCTCAT
The DNA here is from genome assembly GCA_016785285.1 of Brachirus orientalis. Classification (NCBI taxonomy): domain Eukaryota; kingdom Metazoa; phylum Chordata; class Actinopteri; order Pleuronectiformes; family Soleidae; genus Brachirus; species Brachirus orientalis. The sequence continues at coordinate 1,685,442 of JAFBJR010018220.1, forward strand.
GTTGGCTCCCTCCCCCCCTGCCTCCAAACCAACGAATAAGCAAAAGAAATAAACCAAAGCTGGAAAACAAGGCACTGATAGGATCAGTTTTGGCAGCGTCTTGTGAGCACTCGCTCTCTCCGAGGCAGATTTGTCAGGCTTTGCGCGGCTGCTCCTTGACAGCTTAAGCACAGCAGCTACTGTACCTCTGCTGTGAGTTCCTCTGCAGCGCTGAGTGCAAAGTAGCCGAGCGTCATCCTCGCCTGGTCAGCGGCACGATGAAGGGACGTGGACAGTTGCATGAGCGTGTTATGTTAATCACGCTGGTAATTCACTTTGCCTGCCAGTGACGCTTTATCGGATGTGACAGCAAACATCACTGGAGACAGGATGACTTGTTGTTAGCTGCTCGCACCATGTTTGGAAACAAATGGACAGTTGTTTTAATCGATCCTCCAATAACTAATAATGTTGGCGTCTTTTTTGGTTTATATTTAAATGTTTTAAAATGTATGAAAACATATTTCGTAATAGTCCTGAACAAGCTGAACATTTTTATATAAGAATTGTTGAATTTGCCTGGAAGATGTAGAAGGATACAGCAACCAAACAACAGCAGATAATGATATAATAATAATAAGGAGAAAAATGGAAATAGTTGGAAATCCTGCAATGACCAGGCTCACAAGCTTTGAACACAAACTTTAGACTATAAGGACTGGTCCTTATAGTCTAAAGTCAAACCACACATGGCTTCAAACTGACAAAACCATCCACCAGGGGGCAGAATATCAGCTGTTCATGAATGAAAAAACAAAATTTGTAAATGAGCTCATCATGATCGATTAATGTGTCAGTTATACTGTCGATTAATCAAGTACTTGTTGGTTCCACAGAATGTCAGAAAATGGAAAACTGATCTCAGTGTTTTTGTAAACTTTGAAATGATGATGTTCTCAAATGTTCTATTTTGACCACAAACCAAAATTAATCAGTTTTAATGATTTCTTTGTTATATGGAGCAAAGAAACCATTAAATATTCACATTTAAGAAGCTGAAAAATGAGAGTTTGTTTTAATTGTTTAAAAAAAAACACTGAAGCAGATCAAATTGATCATCAAAAATGATTATGTAGTAATTGATTTTTAATGAATTAATCAATTCATCATTAAAAAAATACTGTTAACAACCAGATATAATTCTGAAAATGTTATCGATAGTCTTTTCTTTCTTGAACATGTAAAACTTAGCTAGAAGGTTTTGACAGTCAAACGTGACTTACAGTTAAACATTTCCATTGCTCAGTTTTTAAAAGAATCTCAAAACTTTGTCAGCATTTCATCTCGTTGATTGGAATCAACTGAGGAACAAAATATGGAAAGAGACTTACTTTTTTTTGACAGATTTGATGGACTAGAGAAAGTTTTATAAAGTTTCTGCAAATAATTGGTTAAACATTTTAAAAACTGTGAGAGCCAGACAGTATCTGTAGCGCCACCATCAGGACGGACGTTTGGCACTGGCGTTGACGCCGCCCACAACTGACCGCAACCTGTGCTTGTAGAAGAAAACTCGGAAATCCAGTCACAGTTGTTTTAGTGCCGTGGAAAGTGAGCCGTGTAGCCTTTATGCTCGAAGGTGTCACAACATATGCAATCACGCCCCATGACGGTGCACTCAACATATGTACAGAAAGCATTTAAAATATAGATTCCTCACATGAGACCTGCAGGTGCGCTAGCAAGGTGCTTTGTGGAAACGCGGCACTTCCTCCTTCTGTCTTATGCTCTAATTTGATTACAGACTGATTAAACCCTCCCTAATGCAGTCAGAGATATGGCATGCTAATGTAATAAAATCACTTACAGCTAAAACAGGTTAGCTTAATTGGCAGGCGGCACGACGCTGGGATTTGCATTAAATTATTTATTTGCTTAGCAGACGCCCTTATGCAGGGCAACTCTCAATTCCATTATACACATTAGCCATTTGCGCAGCCAATTTAGCGTGAGCACCTTGTTCAAGGATAGAACAACAAGTGTGGAGGCTCCTCACCAACACCACCCACTCCCACTCCACCACCAACACCACCCACTCCCACTCCCACTCCCCCACCACCCACTCCCACTCCCCCACCACCATCACCTTCCTCCTCACCATGTGGTTGTATTTCCCGAAGAGAACAGGAAGTGCAGCCTGGGCTGGAAACGACACGAGTGTCGCCTTTGCTGAAAGTTTTCCCTCTGTTGTTTGCCTTTATGTTGACTCAGTGTTTGTAGGTAAACATGAGCAGCTCACACACACACACACACACACACGGACATTAGCTCGTCGTCCCGGTCAGTTCACTGAAAGTCAAAGCGTAATTGAGCTGCTCCATTAGCACCGGGATCAACCAGATGGTGCCCCCGTTCTTTTATTCACCCATTTGTGTGTGCATGTCATTCTTCCAAGTGTGGAGGGGGAAATAAGAGACAGAATGAATGTCTGCACGTGTGTTGGCTGTCGGGTTGGGATGGGGTGACGTCTTCCTGACAGATTCTCACCTGTTAACTAATCTTCTATGTTGGTCCATCAGCACGATCATCTCTCGGCCTAATGGCTAAACTAGCTATTAGACAGACTTTACACACCAGTGATGGGGATTTGCACGTACATGAATCACTTTCATGTGTGTCAGTTGAGTGTATGTTACGCCAAATTTGTAAAACTATTTTTATATGCACATAAAACACAATAGAAATGATATTTAGGGACTTTAAAGCTGGAAACCCCCATCCTTTTTTGGCTGAAACTTGAAATTATGATGTTAAAACTGCACATTACACATTGTAATGGTGACAGGCAAACACCTTCTTCATTTTTATTGATGCCATATAAGCTTTGATTTCACTTAATTTTCCTTTTGTGAACATCGGGACGGGGGTTTTAGCAACAAAACAACAACACAACACTGGCTACTGCTGTGATTTTAAGACAGTGACAAAACAAAAAAGCTCCACTTACAGGAAGGTTGTCAGTTTCCTCTTTAATTTGTGGTTTAAGTAACTGACACATTATTCATGACTTCCTGAGCTTTACACCCTCTGCTGAGCCAACATAACATAGGAATGTAAGGATGGGCGAAATTAAGTTTGAGCCACTTTGTAACCCACTCACTCCTCGCACCAAAGTCCGTCAAGAAATTCACTGTTTTTAACTTTTGGAGACACAAGAGTTGCTGGTTCACTGATACATAGTTTCTGTCACTCATTTTCCAATTCAGATTCAAAAATGTGTCTAATAATGCCAATATAAAATGCCAAACATAAGATATCATGGATTTAAGCTGGTGTGCTAAAATCTCCGGCCCCATGTTTTCCCGTTAGCATGTTTTCAGCACGTGGCAGAACACGTGTCACTGCCTCTCACACAACTGTGTTTTAAAATACCATGTTTCATTATACGTGAGGAGAGAATTCATTTCCGTTGTGTTATAAATGATGCTTCTCCTGTTCTGCTATTGGTATTTTAAATCAAACACATGTACATAATCTCTTTATTGCCTTTTTATCATACGCTGAAAACCTCACTGACGTGTCCCTCTCAGTAACTGTGTTGATAAGAATCCATTTCTGATTAAGCCAAGCGTGCCAAGGTTTAAATTTGGCTTTGCGCATTCAATTTGCTTTACATTTAATACAGTGTCTTTCACTCAGTAACAGAACTGGCTGCCTGCCACTGAGGCTTTTGATTGGAATTGAATGCACAGTCATTTTCTCTAATATAAATCAATACTCTCCAAACCTGCTACAACACATATTTGATGCTCACTATTGCTCGGGTGCAGATTTTTTTTTTTTTCTATTTTTTTTTTTTTTTTTTGGGTGGGGGGGTGGGGGGGGGGGGGATGCTAATGAAACATTCAAACGGTTGATGACTTTTTTTTTTTTTTTTTTTTTTGTGCGTGTGTGCGTTGTGTGTATGTCGCGAGGTATCGGTGTGTTTGCGAAAATCCCGGGAAAACAAATCACTTAAGAGCCACTCAGACTTAATCATATTACCCCGCTAAGTAAAAAGTTTCACGTCCCTTCTTTCTCATGAACTTCTCAAATGTTTCCACAGGTCCGACGTGTCGGCTCGTGGCACCGTCGCTGTGAAGTGACGGAGGTTAAACGGGTGCAGCGGTTTAAAGAAAAAAAGAAAAGAAGCAGTGCGTTACAAAGCGACCAAATTATCAGACACTGGATTCCTTGCTGTGCCATATGTGTTTCTCTCCATTTTCCCCTCCCTGTGTTTTCTTTTTCTTTTTTTTCCCCCCTTGTTTTTTTCGCTGCAACAACAGTATTGTTTGCATTAAGGGTCTGGCTGGAGTAAATGGAGCTGTTTTCAATTAGTTTTCAAAGTGCTTATCCCATTAAAGGTAATGACTTATTGATTTAACGACAGAGGCGCTTTTGGTGTGAAACGTGGTGCTATTATGACTCTCTCCTCTGTTGTTTGAAAGGGGCCAGTGATAGCGAGCGTCGGGTGAACGCCTTCGGTCTCAGGCTCCCTGTGACCATGGCGTTTGTTTGCTTATTTATTTATTTATTTTTTTGTTTTTGCGACACTCCCCAGGTCATTATTGAGTGGCATAAGTAACTCGGTGCTTGCAGGGCGGAGCAGGTGATTTTTCCTCCTCCTGGCCTGCTGCCAGTCGTGTCAGCCAGGATCCGGGAGCCATCGCAGAGGTGGGAGAGCCTGATGTCATTGTCAATGTCCCTGTGCGTCCCACAAACCGCAGTGCAGAGGAGGCGAGGGCCCCGTGCAAGCTAATGTGCCCGCTGCCTCCCCGTGGGTTCCACTTTACCATGCAGCCATATGGCCGCGCTCCTCCTGTCGGTAATCCCTCACCGGTGTCAGCGTCCGACCCAGGAGGGCCACACTTTTGTGTTTCCTCCCTCTCTGTCTTTCCCTCGTCCTCATCTTTCTCTTGCCACTCAGATTTGTATTTTTTTGTTCTGCACATCAGTCTCCCTCTTGAACCCCCTCTTTTGTTTTCTCCCTCTTTCTTCCAGCGAGCTAAAGGTTGAAGCATTGTTTTTTAACCTTGATAGAATGTTTTCAGTGGCTGAACATCTCATCTTTACACTAATACGCGTCCCACTGAGATAATTGGCTTTCACTTATAACTCATCATCGGCGGGAGCCCCTCACTGATGTGTTCTCTGTGTTTGTCGGAAACACAGTTAAAGACCAACTTTCTTTATTGCTATTAAAAGAAATCCTCTCAGTGCTCTGTTGCACAGACTCTGTCGTCCAACATTCAGATTTTTTATCGCTAATTGAGCTCAACAGAAGACATATCAGTGCTGTAAGGAATAACCAGGAGCAACCTGAGCTGGCTCCCCTGTTTGACTGATTTCTCCCTGCTGCACTGAGGATACGTGGTGGACCAGGAGGAAGACGCTCACTTTGCTGACAGTTGCTGTTTCAAGTAATGAGACAAGTGATAAGTCAGCCAGCGACCTTGTCTTATTCCCTTTTGCGTTTGCTCTTGCATTTCAATCCCAGCTATATAATACTGTATGCACACCTACTGTGACTATGCTGTGCAGAGCAGCTATGTCTTCATCCTCCTCTGTCACGGGATGTGATTTAACAAACTAATGACAGCTGCACTGCAGCGCCGAGACAAACTCAGAGTTATCTTGAGAATTGTTTTGCCAACATTGGTGATAATTATTGAATCAAGAATTTTCTTGGAACACAAATTACAAGTATTAGTACATTCTGATGTTACCTAGCGCAGTGATTCACAAACACTGGGTTGGGAGATTAGGTGTTACAGATATGACTATAAATGAGTCACTAGATTATGCACAAATTAAAATGTGTAATTTCAGTCACGGTGGTTTGCCATCTTTAAAAAGTGGGTTGCCATATCTTTAAAAATACATAAATCTTCTCCTTCAGAAAAAAGATTATGTGTCCGGGCCTCTTCACTGCTGGTCCTCCATAATATACTTGAGACACTTCTGGTTTGTTGCCCATTAATATCAGTACCTTTATTTAAGGAAATTTGTTATAAATCATTCTACCTCACCAAAGTCCTTAGAGAAAATCACTGATTTTAGCTTGTGGGGACCAAGTAGCTGCTGGTCTAGTGCTGCATCATTTGTTAAGTTTCTTTCAAGTAGGCAAATCTGAAAAAAAAAGGATTTAATTCACCAAAGTCATGAAATAAAACATTTGAACTTACTGATGGAGGCAGCAGTGGATCGACAACTCCTGAGTCCTGTGATGCAAAATTGGTGATTTTCTCAATGGACTTTGGTGCAGGGAGAGTGAGTGGTTTTACAAAGCCACACAAACGTCAGCGTTGTTCTCAGAAGAAGTTGTCTTGTAATGTCACCTGTGGCTGCCATGAAATAAGTAGTAATTCCATGACTTTTGGTCACTTTTTGCACTGCTGCGTTGATTTAATCAATTGTCAAGGAGTTTTGCTGCTGCCTTCTTAATCATTTCTGCACACACCTAGTAAAATGCAGTGGTGACTGGGGCCATCACACGCTTGGATTTAAAAATAAACAATAAAAAAGAAAAGAAAATGTTTTTAATTATGCATTTATGGGGCGTTTTATGGGGCCCCTGGCAGGTTGGGGGTCTGAGGCAATTTGCCGGCATTTGCCCACTGGTCAGTCTGCCTGTGTCTGTAAACACAAACATACTGTAACAGTAATAACATCCAGAATAAACAGCAGAATGAACTTCGTCTTTCTTAAACACGTGGTTGGGTTTGATTGTCGTCGTCTGTGCAGTTAAATCCAGAAGCAGCACAGCAATAACGTGTTATCACCAAAGATGGGGATGAAATCAATACAAGAATGAACCTGCTGGGTTCCTCTTTAACCAAGATTAGGTCATCTGTATGTAACAAGCACTTTTATGTCTTTCTGAGTTTTCTCTCTGAATTTTTTTTTATATATATATACAATTATATATATTTTTTTACTGTCTCTCCTCTGGAGAATTAAACCGTGAAGATCCTTGCAGCCCAGTGCACTGTTATTTTCCAATGACTCCAAGGAATAAGAATAAAACAGTTTTGTTGCCCTTAGTAAGATAAAGTTTGACTCATTCTAAATGTTGCCTAATTCACATTATTCACACAAACTATATTCTTCTTGAATGTTTTTAAATCTGCCAACTCACTGGGTGAGGGGAAGGATCTCTGATGTCTTGTTAGGTTTACATTTTTCTAATTGTGCAAATGCTTCATGATAAATTTGTGACTTCAGTCCCCTTAGTCCCCATTGATTGTGATTGTGTGGTTTTCTCCAAAGGTAAAGATTCTTATTCACCCACATTTCTGACATATTGACACATACAGTATATAGATATAGACAGCTGTAAAAAGAAGAAATACAATATGAAACAACACAGTAAAGGGCATTCACTGCAGCTAAACAGAGAATAAGGAATAAATCTGGAAACTCCACAAAGGTGTACACAGTTTTTAATAATCCGTACACTGACGCCATGGTTTTTAACTCCTGAAACATTTAAATTTACATTGCATTTAACTTTATATGCTTCAAATGCAATATATACTGTATGTTTGAATTCTTTTACCCATTGTGGTGTGTGAGTGATTGTGGTGACCTGTCAAATATCAACATCCACAAAGGTCGTGTTGGTGATGATACACTCAATTCCGCTTTGTTGCCAGATAATGGATCCATATTTGCTGTAAAGTTCACGGTCTCACCGTTACCTGCTGCTGGGGGGGGGGGGGGGGTAGATTCTGACAACAGCCTCAGTGCTCAGCATGTGTGAGATTATCCGAGCATTGTGTATTCCACTGCAGAGCACATACACTTTTTCTTTTGCAAAAGGAGACATCTCATTTGTTCCAGTGCTTCACGCTCGTTCCGAAAAGCGCCTGGTCGGAGCAGCAGTCAGGAGCCAGACAGGCCAGAGGCCAACAGAGCAGTGAAAATACTCACTCTCACTGCATGCGCGGGAAAGTTCGGTGCTCTGCATTCATAGCGCCCGGAGCTGTGAGAGGTTTCTGCAAGTGTGCACCAGAAACAACTGAGCAAGTGCAGTGTATACACCACAGTTAAAGATCAGGAGGTCATCTGAGAGCAGAGCCACGGGTTTATGGTCCTCCTCCAGATAACCTCTATATTTAGACCAGAGCTGAGTTTTGGTCCACTTAATGCAAATTGCGGGAGACTGAGCCAGAAAATCTCACAAATAGTGGCACTTTTTAAACACTTTTCATTTTAACGCAAAAGTCAAAGTTTCAGGTTGGAGTATGGCCCAGATTTAGAAATACTTTATTAATCCCTGGTGAGAGATTGGCTTTTGTTACGGCTACTCTAAGTAATAATAGACAAATAACAGAGATTCACATAACTGTATAAGAGCATTTAGTGAGCAAAGACATTCCACCACCTGCGTTTTTAACATACAAACACCTGATTTTTTTTACATTTTGATCCACTGGATCCAGAACAACTTTCTGCATCCGTATAGAACTTTACCTGCTTAGAGCTATGACCATGTTACATATTAATGTTACGGGATCTACACATCTGAACTTGTTAAATGGGACTGAACCATGTTAAAATTGAATTGCCACCAAATCGTTAATCTGGATCAGATACAGATTAAATTTACTCTGGGTGTCTGGTCCTGCATATACAGTCTCCGATTTTGTTCAAATCCATACATATATGATTTATTTTTTTTTTACTGTTTGAGAAATAGGGATTTCTTGAAATGTTTTTAATGACGTCATCGTTGGGTAGATTCTCCCCATCATAAAATAATCCGATTGCAGCCAGAAGGATGAATTTACAGATAAGCCCACGTTGATGAAAACATCAGCTCCTAGACAGAAGTAATAAACAACAGCTGGATCACTGATCTAAAAAAAAAAAAACCACAGTTCCTGTTGGTTTCTTTACCTTAAGCCGTTCTCCATCACTGTTTGCCATCAAGGTGGATATTTTTATTTTCTTCTCAGAATTGTTGTGTATTATTTCATATTTGGGAAAAACCCAAATCAGTCGTCCATTAACTTATTTCCATCATGGTAAGGTTTGGTTTGGTACAGTATGGTACAGTTTGGAATGGTAAAGCTCTGGGTCAGGCTTGGCTTTTGACTGAGAAACAGTACCTTAACGTTGTGTATCTAATTGTGATAATTTTAGCTGAAATTTGCGCTTGTGATACGATTCGTGATATCAGAGGGAATGGTACTTTTTACATAGTTATTCTCATGAACATGTTTAAAATGATTACTTTACGAGATGTTTGTGCAGATCTGTGAGACTCAAAGATGTTTTCTTCAGTATGATATATATGTGTGTATATATGTGTGTAGGTCAGGACAATATTTTATCTAAAATGGTAATTTGACACACATTTTTGACTTTTAAGAAATATTGTGCCTCCTGCGATTTGGAAATGGCAGTAGGCCGTATTGTGATTTCGATAAAATTTTGATGAATTGTTCAGCCATACAAAAGGTTTTCTGTCGCCCAATCAGCTGACTATGACCATACTATTTCACTATTGTGTGTCAAGGGAAGGCTGCCAAAATGGAATAGTTAGGACTGGTTTTTTTGGTACTTTTCCTAATGGAATCACACACAAAAAAAAAATACAAACCAAACTGTGGAAACGGCTTCATGTCATGTCCAGGGTGTCAAATCCCTCGCACCCATTGTCAGCTGGGATCGTCTCCACCTCCAGTAAAGAATGGACGAATTAATTAATGCATTTTTTTTTAAAGAATGCCAGCTCCCAGTTCCAAATGACAACAAAAAAGAAAAACTCGGAACTCCTGATTATGAAGATGTCACTCTGTGCTGCAGAACAACAGGGATGAAGTAACTAACTCAATCACCAAACTAATACACTTCACATGACCTTTACTTTTAATTCTATTAGAGGACAGTCGTTGAGAGGGAAGGGGGAGGGGGGGGAAGAAGTTTTGATGGATAGTTCAAGTTGCCTTGGAGAGTTTAAATTAGTCTTACCTTTGCTGAATTTAATGAAAGTGGTCAAATGCAGATGTGGGAGTGTGGGCTGTGCGAGGGTGTGTGCTCTGTTGTCTGTCTGCCGTGGTGCGATGATGGATCGGGCTGCCAGCAGACTGGGGTTTCACTAATACTGGAGCCTCAGTAGAAATGAGGGGAGGGACGCTTTAATGGGTGTGTGTGTAGGTGTGTGTGTAACTGCATTTTCAAACTGGAATGTGTGCATTTGCACAGGTATTTCAGTGTGATTGTGTTACGGAAACCCGCTGAAGGCTTTTGTTTAAAAGCACCATTTCCTCCAGCTTCCTGCGTTCAGGTGAATCGTTCTCCACTCTCTAATCTCACCCTGGTTGGTTTTGTTTTGTTTTAAAGGGCTTAAAGCGGTTTTGAATTTCAACACAGCTGCGAGTGAGTTGGAGCAACAACATAATAGTCTAGTGGCTAAAAGTATGGTCACGCTCACTGAAAACACACAAAGGAAAGCCGATTTTAGCCACTTAACAAGACGCTCACCTGATGAAACCTACACCTTCTACAGTCTATAACCTAAGGATATGTCTGCCACTTTATCTCGCCATTAACCTGCCTTTTCTAAGGGTTTATCATTCTGCACTCCCTGCACCAAAGTCCATAGAGAAAATCAGCAATTTCACCTCACAGCACCCAGGAGTTGTTGATCCACCGCCGCCTTCACCACTTTGTTCAAATGTGTTATTTTCACTGTTTTTTTTTGTCTTTTCAGTGTTTGCAATTCTTTGGTCCGATTCACCTCAGTGACTCAAAGTTTTTCTCTCCATAGAGAAAATCAACATTTTTAGCTTGTGGGGACGCAGTAACTGTTGGTCTACCGCTGCCTCATTTGGTAAGTTTGAGTCACTGAGTTGAATCTGACCAAAGAAAGACTGAAAACACTAAAAACTGTCAACCAATGCTGGCCACTGCTCCACCGTGTGGCCCCACACACCACTCAGTGATAGTGAATGTGACCTCTGCATCCATTCTCATTTCACACCATTGTTGAACATGCACCGGGGAAGCAGAGGGGGTTGGTTACTCTGCTCTGCCCTCTCCTGGGATTTGAACTGACAACCCTTCCTCCCACTTGGGCATGTGCTGCCCTTGAAACGCATTGTGTCCCGCGTTGGAGAACCACGGTTTTCCGTGTGACGGGTGGAGATACTGTCCACACACAAGGACCAAAAAATCCAAGGTAGTTAGCGTCAAAAGCTAACTAGACATGATGTTAGTCAGTTAGTTAGTTAGCTGGCCACTTATTGGCTAGCTTTAATTTTCTAATGGTGAAATAAAGCAGCAAGTATATTCACCAAGATTTTGAAGACAGGTCGGTGGACATTTTATCCAGTGAGCCTTTTGTCCATTGGCTAATTTCTGTTTTGCCATTTGATCCACCGTTGGGCAGCATTATTTTCAATAACAGAGCGCGTCCATCTCTCAGGCTAACTGCCTGTGCGAGGAGCAGGCATGGTACATTCAACACCAACAATGTGTGGATTAGTCAAAGAATCCCACTTCAGAAAAACTGAACTATCCCTTTAAGTGCTGCATTCAGGCGTTGTAAATCACTTGTCCCAGCACAGAGCAGCAAACAATGATGGAAAATCTGTTGTTTTTATTCATTAGAGCGTCCTGTCAAGCCCACGTGACCACATTTGTCAGGACTTGGATCAGGTCTCCGTCCCCTGATACAAAGACAAAACCTGCTCAGGACCGAATGATGGACCTGTATAAGTGTCCTTATGCTCCACAGTTATTGGGTGGAGCGACCTTCACAGGTGAAGGCAGCAGCGCTGTCAGCCTCCCTCCTCGTATTTCTTCTCTGATGTTCCCTTAAACGCATAAAACTTTTATTTTTACTGCATGAAAATTGCTTAACAGTGTAAAAGCAGCATCTCAGCTAAATATGGCCAATCTGGGCAGCTGCTACATTAAGAGAGAGACTTGGTGTGTGTGTATTCTTACACGTATATCTTTGTGAGGACCTCGTATGTTGACTTATAATCTATAGAAGCGAGGACCTTAAGGGAAAGTGAGGACATTTTGGCTGGTGACCTGGTTTTAGGGTTAGACTTAGGTTTAGTTTAGGGTCAGAGCCGCAAAACTATGCGTGAAATTATTGTAAACTACAGTATAACCAAGTCATAATAGATTTTATAATGATTTAATTTTTGGCAAAACAGAATTATGGTAAAAGGAATTCACTGATTCAACATTTTGCTCTTAAGGTGAAAAGATACTGTATGTTTTGTTGGTTGACACACTCAAAGTCATCATCGTTTGGACATATATATATATATATTTTAATTAAAGTGACAGTAGAGAAGCAAAAGTGGTACCAATGTTTTTTGGACCATATCATGCTGCTCTAGGTTTACATTACAGGTTGTGTTTAGTTAAAGTGTTAAATTGGAATGAGTTATGTCCACAAGTGACCTTACTAAGATTGCTATAGAAAAACACAAAAGTCTGTGTGTGTACTAGTAGCTGTTAACTCTTTGGGCCTTTTGTTGTCAGGACCAGAAATACTCATGGAGACCAAAACCTGGTCCTAATGAAGCAGAACCTCATTTCTGTAGAACTGGTTAAGTTTAAGGCTAAGATTTAAATTGTGGTTTAGGTTAGATTCAGGATAATTCTCTATTCAGGCTCTTCAAATGAATGGAATCACTGTAGAGTCCTCAGAAGGATACCTGCATGAATATGTATGTGTGTGTGTGTAATCGTACATACATGTTTGTGAGGACCAAAAGATTAAACATTTAGTTTATGGGTTAGGATTAGGCATTTAGGGTTTGGGTTAGGAGCCAGAAAATTATTTTTTCTACAGTTAGGGTTAGTTTATATAGGATAGTTTTCCTATCCTCCTGGGGACCAAAACACATTTTGTCTTCTTCAGGGTTAATACCTAGTTTTACAGTTAGAATTAGGTTTTGGTATTTAGTTGTGATGGTTAAGGTTAGGGTAAGTGAATACATTATGTCTATGAGGGTCCACACAAAGAATGTAAAACCAGCATGTGTGTATGTGTGTGTGTGTGTGTGTGTGTATAAATGTGATTGGAAGGCGAGGCAGCACACCTGCTGGGTTTGGACCAGCAGTGTCTCTGGACCTCATATTCTATTCAGGTGAGCTCCTGCACGGAACAGGAGCATATGGTCTTTACAAAAAAAGAGAAAGAAAGGAGGAAAGAAAGGAGACGAGTTCCTTCCTTCCTCCCTCTCTTCCTTTCTTCCTTTGTGCCCTCAAAGCCATGGCACTCCAAGGAAAAGCTGCCTCCTCTTGTTTGGCCCCGTCTGTCTCTCTGTCTGTCTGTCTGTCTGTCTGTCTGTCTGTGTGATTTGCCTCATCAGTGATTGCTTTGGCAGCGTTCATCGTTGCCTTGGGACAAAACCTGACTTTGCTGAAGCATCTCCTCCTTCCAGAGGCAAAGAGCTCAAATTCAAAGATTAAAAAGTGAAAGTCATTGTTTTATACATATAACATTTTCTTATTAGTGTTATAATTGAGGGAGGAGCAAGGGCTCATACAGAGAAAAGTGCCGCTGAGTGTTGACGCTGTGACAGTGGATGGATGATTTCTGCGCGTACGGGTCGTGGATCGCCGCGCTGCTCCGTGTCCGCTGTTCACTATTGATGTGAGCTCTCACCGATGCAGAGATTTGGTTTGAGCGAGCGACTCGCTCTGTGGGAACACCTGCTTCATCCTGCCTCCAGATGGTTCGCAAATCTAAATGCATTTCATATGATGTCAGACTAAACTGAACACACCACATTCATGCACATCAAAACCTCCGGCTTCGGTGGAGACGCTGGCGTCCATATGCCATCACACGTTTGCTTATTTCATTGAAATGTTCATACGAGAGGATTGAAGTGGTCTCATGTTCTTCATCACTTACATTTCAGTTTTTTTTTTTTTTTTTAATTTATATTGCTCATACACAACATCACGATGTGAAGATCTTTCATGATCCTCACTCAAATATTCACTCAAATATTGACCTGCTTTAATCTCTTCGTTCTGTCCACATTCCATGTCCACAGAGAGTTTGATTCCTGAATAATTATTTTCCTTTAGTGGTTTAAGTCAACAACAGCAACAGTTTCCTCAGTGATGTCATTCAAGATGTAAGAACATAATGAATAGCCACTAGATGGCGACTCCACTGGTTGCAAAAATGACTCCATTTGAATGGAAGTCTTAAAAAAAAAGCTTCTACTTCTCACTTGATTTATAACACCAGCAAACATTTTCCTGACGAGTTAATGATCTTGATGTTGTCATTTAGAGGAAGACAGACAACAAACCAAGAATATAGGAATGAAACCCATTGAGAGTGGCAGCTGGTATCATCCAGTGACAGCATGGAATCCAGAATTCCTCATGGAAAAGCCACAGTTTCCCATGAGAAATTCTATCTATCAAGAAACGTCTGTCTTTGTGACTGTTAATTGCATAACTGTCCAACGGGTCACTTGACAGGCTTCAGACTGGGCAAATGACTTACTGAAGACACCAGTGTGTGCAGTACTGACTTTGGCATTATTTGGTTAAGAAATGCTAGAGATATTGGTAAAATGCCACAGATATACTGTAAAAAAAGCAAATGACTTATAATTTGATGTACAAACTTATTGTGTGTGTGTGTGTGTGTAGTATGTCCAGTTTCCCTCCCGAATGTTACACATTGGTGCTTTAAAGAGCGATCGCTCATTTGAAACGGTCAAAAGCACAATCATTTTTAGTTCAGGTGATTGTCTACTAATGAAAGCATAATCATAGATATTAAATCTTTGACATTACTCAACATTGTTGAGTTGTGGTGGGGATGGTTGGACTGTTATGTATGATCGTGTTTATGTTGGAATGTTTGCGATTGAATGTGTGATGAAAATAAGTGAGAGTATGTGCTATTGTGCTAAGTTTTGGTTTGCATTTTCATGACCTGGTACTCTCGTTCTCTGTTTCTCTGTCTATTTTTAAAATACGATGGCCATCACATCATCGTATTTCGTCATATTTCAACGATTTTAACATTGTTGTCCTTTCATTTGTTCTTACCTGCCCAGGGACTACAGGTGGAAATTAGCAAAATTGCTATAACCTGGCTCAATACATTTTTTTTTTTGTTCTTTTGTGCATTGTTCCTGTTTCTTAAATAAATAAACTCCTTAATTAAATTAAATTTCTGCCCAGAGATTATCCTAAAGCAGAGGTCAAGTGCCCAGTCTGGGTGTGAGCTCAAAACTACTGTATATCACGATGCCACAATGAGGATATTGGTTAGTTTCTGTAACAATATTTTGCAGAATTTTAAAATAGCGTTTATTTTGAAATGGAACAATATATAGTTCACGGGCTGCATAAAATGGCTCCGTTAAGGTCCTTGGTCTTCAGCAGCTCGTCTTTGAATGGGAATGCTGAATAAAACATGGAGATCAATGAGGCGACTTTCCGACATGAATATGAACATGAACATATCTGTGTTTAAAGAAGAAGAAGAAAACGGATAGGGACACTCGTCCTGAATTCACTCTCGTTTTACTCATGCAATATTCTGCCCGACATCACGTGCAGCAGTGGCGGCGTCGTCACGTTCCGACGCGGCGCGAACCCGTCCATCCGAACGATCCAGCGAGGCTAATGTTAGCACGTGAGGATGCACGCGTACACACGGCCTTCAGCTTTGATCACTGCGCCTCCTCTCATCATGCACAGCCTTTGCGTGACATCCCCCCTGTGTGATATATGTTGCTTATATAGAAGCCAAAGCATTGGCCTCATAGGTTCACATGTATATTTAACATCCTCGCTGGTGCATTAGGGAGCGAAACAGCCGAGCTACCAGCGTCTTATTGCTTCACGAGTGTCCATGTGTGTTAGCAAAGATTTTTGTGCATTAGCCCTTGAGTAGTTATATTCACATGGGTGTGTGTGTGTGTGCGTGCGTGCACTTGCTTATTAATTTATAAACATGTGTAACAGATTCTATAAGGATATTTTTAGGTCAGTCTCCTTCCTATGCATGCGTGTTTATGAAGCTCTATATGTGCATGCGTATGTGTGTGTGTACGAGCCCTGGTCCCTGTGATCCATCCTCATCTGCACAAGAGTTAAAGCCGCACACTCGGGGCAGCGGTGGCTGCAGGAGAGAGCGTACGGGCGGGCAGCTCATTAGATAGCACTCCCCGTGGAGTGTGAAGGAGAAAAACGCCCATTAGCAAAACAAATGACGCACCCATCGCTCACACAAGCACACCGGATGTTTACCGGGAGCCAGGCCGGCGAGAGCGTTGTCGACCTGTGCCCACTGGTGTCTTACTTCCGGGGTCACACATGAGGTTAAATGTGTTAAAAAGGTTTATCTGGAATAGTTTCCTCGTGGATGCTTGTTGTAATATGTGCTAAAGAAGTAAAAGTAGCAAATGATTACTCTCCGAAACTCTCAAGACAGTTTCTAGTTTGGAAAGAGCATCAGGAGCAATATTTAATGAGTTTGTAATAAAGTGTAAATGAAACAGTGGATTAAAAAATATAAAATGTGAAGCACAACATTAATTATTCAATGAAGCATTGGCCTCTGCACAGCCACCTATGCATTTTTTAGCTAATTGAACTGTACTGTCGTATACGAATATTAGACCTTAGAAGCTCATTTTGCTTGTTTTAAAGTAATAGTTCAGAATTTTACAAGTGTGGTGTTATGAGGTACTTCAACATTGTCCGTTGGTTTTATGCACGTGCTGAGAAACTCAAGAAAACATGGCCATAAATGAGGACAATAGAAAGGGGAAAAAAAAGGAGATGGTAGACACTTTTAAAAAGGCTCACCCATAAAATGTGTGTTATCTTAAGAACAATATTGCCACTTTAAGTAGCCATCAGACTGATTTTTCCAAAAGAAAAGTGACATTTTTATCACTTGGTAAAAGCACACTCCTCCACACCAGTGTCCATTGATAAAAACAGCAATTTAAGCTTGTACAACGCAGGACTTGCTGGTCTAATTCTGCCATGATCTGTAATGTTTCTTTGTAACTGGGGGTAATCCAAATGAAGGATTTTAAACTCTGAAGTCACAAAATAAAAGAATTAACCTTGCTGATCGAGGGACCAGTGGATTGAAAATGTATGTGTCCTGTGAGCTACAATCACTGTTTTTGTCAATGGAATGTTGTATGGGGGAGTAAGTTGTTTACAAAAGTGATATAAATGTCTCTTTTCCGTTGGGAAAAGTTTGTTCAACAGCAAAATAAGGGAGCATAAAATTGAGATTATACAGATTTTTTCTTTGTTTGGTCGCTAAAATCTTTTTTTTGTGTGGTGTGTTTTGTGATGTGTTTCACTGAGCGCCATCTGCTTTTCTCTGGCTGCTTTTTTATCACAAGTCACTGTCACCTCCATGTCAAACACTTATATGTATAAGTACCTCATACAACCTCACTTAATACAATGCAGCTACTATTGTGCACAAATTCCATCCCAGTTTGTTTTGGCTTTTTTTTTTTTCCTCCACTGTGACGCTAAATGGCAGAACTGGTCATTTGTCAGTGCCTTTCAAAGTGACACCTCCTGATCCGACAGGACAACATAGTTTATCACTGCCATCCAAATGACTGATACAAACACGACTCGCATCACCACTTTGTGCTTCGCCACCTCGTTGATCAAGGTTTGGTTTTGTTTTGGCAACTGCAGCTATGTGGGTTAAAGAAATTTTATCAGATTTAAATTCAGTTTGACGGTCTTCATCCTCACATCATGATGTTGATTCAAAATGCCGTTTTGTCTAACAATTAGAAATATAGCTTGTCCAGTCTGAAACCAGGGATATTAAAGTGACAGTGATGTAAAACCAAGTAAATCTGTGTGTTTGAGAAGCTGGACAGTTTGGTATTTGCTCACAATAAATCACTATAAGATTTATTGTTCCAGCACTAAACCTAAGTAGATCAAAGAGCCACTCCATCACAGTTAAGACAGCAATATGAAATATTGTGTCCTGGGTGTATGCATGTGTCATTTGTGCAGTGAACCCGTGAAGCTCATCGCTGTCTGTGAGCAGCAAGGCCGGGCACAGAATCCTGGGTAATAAGCATGTCTGAGGCTGATTTCTCCTCGTGACCTCTGATCTTTGGGAGTTTTCCCTCCAACATTCTGTTTGACTCCGACATCAGCGCCGACGTCTCATGAATCTCTGCCAAACAGAAAGACCAAAGCAGTGCCTGATCCTCAGTTAGTAGCACTGGTGCTAATTTGCTATTATGCGCAATCTTCTACTCGTTTGTTTGGGTGACTGACTACGCAGAGTGTGCGTTACGGTCTACTGCTTCCGTCTGCGGCGTCCTCCTGCCAGCAGGCGAATCATGGATTTCATCAGATAAAAATCAGGCCAAGCATCATGCCTCGTTTTTATTTTCTCCGCCTGCCATTTTTGCGACGACAGCGTCTCATTGGAGTCTGGCTGGGTTTCTTCATTTAGCCTTTTTCCGCTCTCAAGGAACCGACTTGAGATATTAAATAGAAACACTCAAACCCTGGCCACAGTCTCTATCACGAGCCCTTCAGGTCTCTAGTTTGTTAGTTAGCGAGAGGTGGTTGGAGGTCTCCCTCACCCGCTCTTGTCTCCCCGTCTCTCCACGGTGTGATAATTAGCTGCTGACTGTCAGGTAATTATCCGAGCTGCATCTAATTTTGGTCGCAACCTCGAACGATAATGGTCAAAATGAAATCAATGGTGAGCATGTGCTCAGTTGGCACATTCCAAATGGTCTCTCCTGATTAATGTGTTAATGGCTGTAGTTGCATCAGCAGCGGTCATGTGTTTATATCTCATTTGTTTTTCGTAATAAACAGTAGATTAATAGAGATATGTGATTAATTAGTGTTTTTTTTTTCTTTCTCTCTCCATCTATAAATCACCACATTAAACAGCTTCACAATTGAGTTTTTACAAATTGTCCAGCCTGTTCTGCCAAGGAAAAAAGGTACATTTGTGCATTATGTGCAAAACCCTTGTTTTAATATGATGTTTTGGTAAAGAGTTTCATACTAACCTTTCAAAAGTGATGTAGTTTTCATGTTTCACGGCCAAAGCACATCGATGGTGACGCAAATAAACTCCACCAAATTGCGAACAAGTCAAAGATTCGACACACTTACTGCTCACATTACAGAGCAACACGATTAAGCAAGTAAAAGGCAACTATCAAAGGAAGGTGGAGGAGGCGTCGAACCACAGTGAAGCAGCAGACCACAGTTTCAGACCAAACGTCTCCATATTTTTTTTGCTGATTGTTGCAGGAAAACCATTTTAGCAACTTAACAAAAGGCTCACCAAATAAAATCAATGGCAGCTAAAGTGTATATGGCCTCTTCCATCAGAAAACTGAGTTTTGTTTTGCTTCATAAACTGCTTATTCCCTGCACCAAAGTCCATAGAGCAATTCAGCAATTTTACATCATTCCACACAGGAGTTTTTGGTCCACTGCTGCCTCCATCAGAAAGGTCAAATGTGTCATTTCTGTGACTTCAGTGTTTGAAATCATTTGTTCAGATTCACCTAAGTGTCACAAACTTACTAAACGAGGCAGCTACAGGCCAGCACCTTCTGTGGGTCTGTGAACTAAAAATGCAGATTTTTTTGTATAGGATTTGGTGCAGGAGAGTGAGCAGTTTAAAAACCCCAGTTTCCAGTGAGAAAATGCTGTCTAACTGTGAGATAAAACAGCAATTATATTCCTCTATACTCCTGTCCATGCTGGTTAAGTTTTCACAAGTACACCATACAACCACATTTAAAGAAATGTATATTATATTTTGCTTTAAAGTACTCTCATGATTACATGCTCATCTGCAGATGTAAATAATTAACGCACTCTTTTTGGTGCAGAAACTCCAGCTCACATTTATCAGCGGTTTGAAGAAT
Source organism: Brachirus orientalis (assembly GCA_016785285.1). Taxonomy (NCBI): domain Eukaryota; kingdom Metazoa; phylum Chordata; class Actinopteri; order Pleuronectiformes; family Soleidae; genus Brachirus; species Brachirus orientalis. The sequence continues at coordinate 1,705,385 of JAFBJR010018220.1, forward strand.
CATTCACTGTTGAACTGTTACCTACTGCTACAAGCTGAGCTGCCGTGTGAGGAAAACCTGTGTCATAACAACAGTCACTGTATACATTACCGGCACATGAGTCAGTTTTCCAACCAAACACATATTCATGTACGGGGTGTGAAAATATTGCAAAATGGCTCCCTGCGTTGAACATTATGTCAAGAAAACGAGTTCACGGGCACCGAGAACTCCCATTAAGTTGAGCAGTGAGTGTAAAAAAAAAAAAAGGCAGGTGTGACTGAGGAAATACCCCCACCTTCAAACCAACACTGACACATCCCAGTCCCAGCTGGGGATTGGGTGAATGCGGAGTTATAAAAGCGTAGAGTAGAAGTGGAAGCCTGGAAGCGTATATATCATCATGATACTCCTGTGTGTGATGACAGCCGTACTGTATGTGACAGTAAATCCAACATACTTATGCATCATCTCCTGTTTTCTCGCGCACTGACGACTGAGGGAAAAGTGTCAGTGGTGAAACAACCATCTCTACTGGTGCATCAGTCTCTCTGAGAGCTGAGGCAGTGGCTCCACCGTGTTTAGTGGCAGACACAAAAACAACCCACTGCCAATACGAGACTCATCCCAACAGTATGGTAATACATGAAGAATAAAATGCATTTCATTTGTATAATGCTTTTAAAGGGTCCTGAAATATGCTTTACTTGCAATAAAAGGTCATGAAATCAAACACAGGCAAGAAAATACGCCCAATTTCAAACACGGATAAAAGGTCAGAAATTTTATTTTCAAATTTGAAGGTGGTTCTAAAGAGGCAGTTTAATGTAGGGAGGTTAGTGTAGTCATGGATATATTAAGGGAGTGAGTTCCTGAGACACCCCAGGTCCAGCGCTGGGGCCTTTGTGGACAAACCTGAGTTACGCTTTTGTGTCTTTGGTGAATCATTCTTCCTGGAGTTGGCCTCATATTCCAAGGAATGCCACTCCTGCAGCTCACAGTTTATATCCAACACCATTTGGGAATGCAAATGCAGTACGGAGGTATGTGTCGTTACAGCTGTTTGACAACACAACCCAACAATTACAGCATAGGTTTCATGTACGTTGCAGGCCTTGATCCTCAGTTACAATATCTTGCCTACATCAGATTTCATGTATCCATATCTAAAATCTGCATTTTTCACTGTTTGACTCTTGGGGAGAAAACTTGCAGGATGGGCTTGGCCACTGATGTGAAAATGCTTATGGAAATATATCAACAGTCTCTAGCCAATCCAGTCACTTATATACTTTTAGCTCAAACTCTTCACGACCCATATGTGTCGTCCCAACAATGTATCTGACGCAGCAGACATCACTTTAATATCATTAACATGAATTGCTCTGTGGTCAGCCATGACAGACTCTTGTTTCCCTCTAATAGCCACCAACTGTCAGACTTACCTGTCCCTTAATGTGAACGCAATGTGTGTGCTAGTGTTGCAGAGTCTTGACACACTTTACAACAGAGTGGTCATATAAAATAGTGAGGTCAGTCAACGAAAGCAGCTTGACTTAACTGTGCATGAGAATTTCTCATTGAAGGCCATGACGTCATGACAGTGCCATGTTTCCGACTGCAAGATTACAGAATAGGTCATGCACATGTGTGCGTTTCTGTGTGTGTGTGTGTACAATGCACGGGTGTGTTGTGTTGTGTTGTGTTGTGTTGTGTTGTGTTGTGTTTCCGCTCCGACGTTCCCCTCTGCACTTTGATCCACCGTATCTTTTGCAGCAGGAACTTTTAGCGAGATTAGTATTCCAACAACATCGCAGGGGTCATGCAATCCACACTCTCCCTTTCCAGCAGCGCATCTCGTTGCACACCACCCGCCACCCCCCACCCCACCGAACCGATCCATTTTGCAGTGCTGCTTTAACTAGAAGCACGGGGAACAAATAAAAATAGATGGGCAAAGTTGTGAGCTGTGAGCCCTGAGGGACGCACTGTACGGATATACATTTTCTGTGAGCATTTGGAGCGGCCCCCTTCTCGTCAAAGAATATTATCCCGTCCCCCCATCTCTCCTCGCACCACCTCACCCCCCTCCCATCTTTGAATCATGGCCGTAATTCAATTGGGGATAGACAAGAGCAGGATTTCCTCCATGCTTTTTTTCCTCCCCCTCTCCCTATAAACGGGTTGTCTGCCTGTCAGCATTGATAATGCTATAGCTTGTACACACTGCGGCTAACTCTGCCCAAACAGTGCTGCCATTCTCCATACTCTTCCAGCATTGAGGAGCTTCTCCATGATTTACTCAATGCTTGTCTAACAATCTGGCTTTTTTTCTTTTCTCGTCTTCTCCGTTTCATTGTCTCTCCCTCTCTCGAGGACATCTCTCGTTCCCCTGTGCTGATCTGTTTTTCTATTCCACAGTCTAAGCATTGTCCATCTGATACGTCTTTGTGTCTCTGGCTATGTTTTCATCTGTGGGGAGAAGAATGAAATGCGATCTGACAGCAGCTTGGTTTTTACTGTCTGCTATACCTTGCAGGGTCTCGGCGCTGTGTCTGAGCATCCCAGCCGATTCCCCAACGTACTTTCAGCGAGGCTGGGTTTAAGTTATGGCCTGAAATAAGCTGATCCACAGCAGCTACAAACACACACACACACACATATCATTGGTCAGCTAACAAGGACACAAATAAGTAAATGATATACAGACTGACAGGTGTGATCGACCAAAAAATAAAATAAAAAAAAAAAGTCTCAATGCCGAGAGCAGTCGGCTTCCTCCGAGGGTTTCATCTCTGAGATTTTAACTCACTGACTGACTGACAGCTTCTTAACAGCATTGACTTCAGAACTGTATCTGACACTCAGACACGCTGTTATCATTTTTTTCTGAGCTGTTCAACATCATGTCAGTGGGTGTCAGGAGAATGTGACAAGGTGTGGCAAACATCAGAGTCGCACTTAAACGCGCCACACTTTGACTTTTTTGTCACGCGTACGCAGAGCGAATACCAAGAGGGATCCCAAGAAGGTCGCGAGGAAAATTAAATGTAGTAAATTAGTAAATTTTCAACCATTTGTAACAACCGACATATAGGGAAAGTCTCTGTGGTGCTAATTTAATAATAATTAAGCTTGTGTGTGTAGTTTATTGACAGAATTAGCTGCTAATGCTAGTGCTGTTCGCAGCAGTGAAGTAGCACAGCACTGCTAATGTTAGTGCAGCTAACGGTAGACAAGCTATTACTCCGAACCAAACTTGCAGGCCGGATGTTAGGAGTCAAGCTAGCATGAGTCGACATTTTCACATGTCGACTCATGTTGTTGTGTTCCCTGTTCTGGTTGACTTTCTTGTTTTTGCGGACCGGTTTTTGTGATGTCCGAACTATTATATAATGTTGTCTAACTTTAATTTTTTCATCAACAATGTCGACAACGTGGGACGATAACAAGTTTAGGTCCACCACCAGCTCCACTTCGTCTGGAACTCAGACAGGAAGTGTTGTGCACATAGAAAAGGCCAGCTCTGACCATCAGTGGTCTCGTCTGTTTCTCTTCCTATAGCTTTTATTGTACAAAACCTGAATTTTAACACAACCCTCTTTCCAGATCACCTTATCACTCAACCCCTAGTTAGATTAATGTTGATTCATAACAACGGACCACAGAGAAGATGCCAGAGATATGAGTATTTTCTGTACCTGTTCAGACCTTGTAATTAAATCCATCGTCAGTGATTCCATTCGTGAATAACGTTGGGTACAACCGTTCACAGCTGCCATTGCAATGCTTTCTGGATGCGTCTCTTGTGACCACGTGATATCAGGCATGTCTTCTCCCTCCCCTTTATTCAGAAACACTCTGATATCATGTCTGTATGTGAGAACAAAGTAATATTTTTAACGGGTCTCACATGACAACGTGTTTGCGTGCACCTATGTGTGTCTGACAAAACATTCACGCTGTTGTAACATGAAGTAGGATTACAACCATTCAGAAAATAACTTATATTGTGTCAGCGGCTGCAAAAAAGTCAAATTTTTTTTGCTGATTAGATTAAAAAAAAAAAAAAAAACTACATACATGTACATATGGTAGTGTTCAGACATGTATCTAGTGTGGAATGCACATTATCCCGCTCACTCGGGATTGATGTTAATTCCGGGTCTGAACAGAGTCTGAGAGTAGCCCAGGAATCCAAAACAAAAGCGTTAAATGAAGAGTAAGATGGAGAGAGCGAGGGAGAGTGATAGGCTGCATCAGAGTGGTGAGGAAGCTAATGCCTCTTGAGAGTGTTTGTAAGTGAGGGAGGCCTTTGGATGGTGCGCCGACTTCAGTATGTGCATTACTCAGCCACATAAATCTGGGAGCCCCAGCCTCGGCTGCCTGCTTTGGTTTGGCTTTAATTACCTGAGCTATCCTGCACTCACAACCAGCACTTCCCTAATGGGGCTGCCTCAGTCGGGCATCACTCACACTCAGTCCGGCCAGCTGGCAGGATGGCCTGGGGGGGGGAGCCTGGTCCTCCTATTATAACTGCAAGTCTGTGCCCTAACACACCTGTAGTCTGAGTATGTGTGTGTGTGTGCACGTATACTTTATGTGGATGTCCATCTCCTCAGCTGTCACACAAACTTTACTTTTAAATCACCAAAAAAAAAAAGTTCAGATTTCCTCATGAAAACAGCCCTAAAATATTCACATCTAGTTTCCTTTTTAGCTTTTGCTGACCACTAATCTGGCTTTTCCGTTGCACTGTTAAGTATCTGATTAGACACCATGTGTCCTTGGGTTCTCTGTTTCTCTTATTTGCTGTCATTCCAGTGACATGCCACGGCAGCTTCACCACTTGTCAAGTATGTGTGCTTTCATTCTCCTTGTGTACAGCTGCCTAACAATGTGCCAAGAGCTTTCAGTGCTGACTTAAAATGCATCAGACCTTTTTTTTTTTTTTTTAGTCCCCCGAAAAGACATTGAGACGACTTGGTATGAGCCTTGGCCGCCGTTGAATGACTCACAGTGACCTTGGAGATTATTGCTATACTAGACAGAAAAAAATGCTATATGTTTGTCAAGAGCTGTCTGTCATCAATGAGCTTTTGTGTTGGCTATCGATCGGCTCCCGGGCAGGACACCGGGGTTGATGGATGCACAACAAACAGACTGTGCGTTGCCAGCACACACCCCCACCCTGCCGTCATGATGGGATGTCAAGTCGGCGAGGCTGCCATGCTTCTACTTCCTCGTGTGAATCCACAGAATAAAGCCCTGCCCCATTTCTCTTTTTTTTTTCAGAAATCAAAACTGTTAAAAGCAGTCGTGGATAACGACGCTGTAGTGTTTGCTTTTAAATGAAACAAATGTCCGCTACATAAAGGCCATTGCCAAGTAAGTTCACAAAAAGCTGATTAAGCGTATTAGCTCCACATGACTCTCTCTGCATTTCCTAGAGTAGCAGCGTTTAGATCTTGGCGACATTTCATCAATTTACACAGGAAGTGATTTATTTTATGTCACAACCAACAGAGGCAAAGTGGAAGTACAATTGCCACATACTGTACAAGGGATGCACGATATGGGACTTTTTGCTGGTATCTGATATGCCGGTATATCGAGAGTGCCAGGGTCGATAACCAATACCGATATATATATATATATATATATATATATACGTTTTTTCCCTGTGCCCAACTGTACTGGTCATTTAGTTTGAAGTTAACGTAATATTTTTTATACTCATGTAGGACTCATTTGATGTGCAATTTCTTAATTGAGCAAAATATGTAAATGTAAAGAAAAAAATAACTGTTGTAGCAGGCTCTAGCATGGAAGTCAAGGAGGTAGCAGCCCATTTAGCCTTCTGTTGAAGTCGTTAGTCAAAATCTATCATAGTTAGTTAAAATCTACCTTCTTCAGAACATGACTCACATCGGCAAAAAAATGAAACCAACGAAACAAAAAAAAAGACAACAAAAAATTGTCAACTGTTTGCTGTTTTGGGCCATAGTCATTATTACGCAAAGTGGGGACATGTCAGAAAATGTCTTCAACACTTGAGAAATCTAGGGGACCAATTAAACTACAGACCGACAGCGAACATGCTTTGTTGTGGTTAGCATGGCTATACAAAAAGTTAATTTTCTTGGGATTGTGTTAAACTTTAAAGCATCTATCCTCAATTGTGCCTCTAAAAATGTAACACGTCACCTTGTCCCCGTACCTCAACAAGAATCAGGACACATGATACACCTACATATACTAAAAATTGGCTAATGGCTAACTAACACCTGGCAGATAAAGGCATATTAGTTTCACTTACACACATAAAGTGGCCTCCGGTCAATTCCATGTGTCCCAACAATTACAGTACCATAAAATGGAGTGTGTGTGTGTGTGTGTGTGTGTGTGTGTGTGTGTGTTGTTTTGTTAGCAGTTGGCACGAACAGCAAACAACATTTTCTGTATCACGTTCAACATTAAATTACAGCATATATTAGGTTGTCTGGTGTTTTAATTGCAATAGTTATGTTATTACTAATTCATAGATTAATTTTGCATTATAAATATGCATTTTAGTGAATTATATACCTTTCCAAGTGCTTTTATTTTGAAGTGGTTTTGCAATTCATTGTGATATCATGATGGAATATTGAGATATAATTATACTACTGAACAGCTCTTTGACTATTTTTCACTTGACCGACCCCCTGCTGAGCAGGTCGTTGATTGAATGCATATTTAACACAGTGCCAGTGGTCAAAATTTGACCCATTTTTTTTGACCAGTGGGGATAGGGAAAAATGGTTGGCCCCGCCCTCCACCTGGTGCAGAACTAAGCTGTGTCCCTAAACAGAGATTCATTCATAAACATGGAATGGATTATTATTATAGTGTAGCCCCCGCATCGATAACAGGCCCTGATTGCTTTGTAAAAACGTTGCGAGTTGCTGTAGTGAGAGCCTCTGTAACTGCAGCATGCACATATAAAGATAACAGCACAATTCCCCTATCAGTTGACCTGGTTTCTCTTCAGTTAGTGAGCTCCAGCCTCCAGGGTGCAATTGAGAGCGCCTCGGTCCTGATACTGGATACGACACAAATGCCGGGTGCGACGCAACGACCATCATCCCCTGTGATTTTGCCGATTTTTCAGGAAGTGAACCACCGCTGCTCCATTATTCAGCCTCTGTCTCTCACACCAGAGAGAATGGCATTAAAGTTAATTTCAGTGCGGCTCCAGCTGGTGCTGTTGCATGCACAAAGACGGCGAGTTGTTATGTATTTTTATTGTAATAGGAGAGGCAGCAAAAAGGCTGTTATGAAGTGTTTGTTTTCCTCTCTTGACTGGCTTTAACCCCCGCCTTGTGGCTAAGCATGGATACGCTGTGAGGTCGCACCCATCGATCTACTTTGATATTTTATAGACCACAGTCCGCTCCCACCAGCAGGAGCTGCCGCCGCCGCCGCCGCCGCCACCGCCGCCGCCCTGCATTTCCCCCACTGCTGGATTACTAATGTGATCCACCTGTGGCCACGAGAGATCTCTCTCACTCACACACTGATCCAATCAAACCCATCAGGGTGCAGCAGTTGACCCCCACCGTTAAACACCTTACAAAATAGAAAACATCACAAAAAAATATAAACTGTGAAATTTTACCGCCTGTAACCGTCTTTCATTGTAGTTTTACTGTCACATTATCCTGAAACATCTGGGCCTACGAGTGTGTCGCACTAAAGCCTGGTGTCATTTCACAGCCGCTGTGTGCGTTTCACGCGTACTGGACTGGAGCCAAACTGACGACAATTTTTCCTGACTTTGCCGACTCAGTAGCACTCAGACGAAATACAGGGAGGGGATGAGAAGGTAAAAAAAATAAATAAATAAAGATTACAGGAGATTTCCTGACCCGTGGGAATTCTCGCTCAGCTGATGTTGACAAAGCAGAGCCGATGTAGGTTAGTGGAAAAGAATATATATATATATATATATAACACCTTTGGTGGTGAATTTGTTCGTGTACACGTGTAGTTTTGTGCACGAAACCTTTTGAAATTTTAGTTTTCAACACTCTCTCTCTTGTTCTACTGCGCTGAGCGTAGAAAACTGACTGAATAATTCACAAGTCAAAGCCAAAAATGTATGGGATGAAATCAATAGTTGCCCTTTACTGTACTTGACAGAGAGACCGTGTGTAACAGTTGTAAAGCAGAGCTCAATCAATAACCTCAAGGTCTTTGTTTCTGTCTCGTGTCTTTTTGCGTCCTTGTGTCTCCAGAACATTTCACGAAACCCCCGACTTCAACCTGTTTCATTGTTCTTCCTCATGTTTCCATTATTTATCTCTGCATTAAACACCCACCGACCCCCAACTGTCTCCTCCACGTCTTGAGGTTGTCATTAGCTGCAGTGTGTTGCGATGACGCTCAGAACAATTAAGATAATGATAATGAAGAGATAATGATAAGAAGGAGTGGAAATGAAGTTTTTTTTTTTTTTTTGTATGTGTGTGTATGAGATTCCACAACAGCAACATAGTACTTTTCTGACACCAATAATAACAATAATTGTTATAATGATGATGTTGAGAGGGGAACTCACCCCCCCTCCCCCAGTCATCCTCCCTCCACCTTCATCCTCATTAAAAATGTGGTGGTGGGGGGGGGGGTCACAAGTGCCACCACACAGTCCTTTGAGCCCAGTGGCAATGATTAACTGTATCTGCCCATTGTAAGTGAATGGGCTTGTGCAGTATAATAAGAAGTCATTTAAAAATAAGAGATGCCCCCCTTTTTTTTTTTAAAAAAAAAAAGGTCAGATGAAGGAAAATCAAACAAAATAAATAAAGAAGAACAAGTTTTTTGTGTGTTCTAACATGTAACGTGACACTTGTGACCCCACCCACTGTGACATCACCTTTGAGTTTTGGTGTCAGACAGATAAAAGTGTATAATATAAAAATCCTGCATATAAAACGTTTGTTTTTATATTCACAGACTGTAAAAATCGTAAATATAAAAATCAGCAACAGCATTTTAGCTGTGTTATGTTGTGACTGTTTATATCTTCGTCTTCTGTATGGGAAAATAATATTTGTTACACAGCTGGTGAATTATCTCTTTGAAATGGCATATATATATATATATATATAATATACAGTACCATCCACATATTTAAGCCCAAAAAAGGGATAGAAATAAGTCAGATGTGTGTGTGTAGCTGGTCAATAAAGAAGAACAAGTTTTTTGTGTGTTCTAACATGTAACGTGACACTTGTGACCCCACCCACTGTGACATCACCTTTGAGTTTTGGTGTCAGTTCGATCACTGGTCAAAATCACTGGATCGGATATCGGACAGATAAAAGTGTATAATATAAAAATCCTGCATATAAAACGTTTGTTTTTATATTCACAGACTGTAAAAATTGTAAATATAAAAATCAGCAACAGCATTTTAGCTGTGTTATGTTGTGACTGTTTATATCTTCGTCTTCTGTATGGGAAAATAATATTTGTTACACAGCTGGTGAATTATCTCTTTGAAATGGCATATATATATATATATATATAATATACAGTACCATCCACATATTTAAGCCCAAAAAAGGGATAGAAATAAGTCAGATGTGTGTGTGTAGCTGGTCTTCCTCATGTTGTGGGGACCTAAATCTGTCTCCACACTCACATTATGGGGACTTGTCTTCCTTATGGGGACAAAAATCAAGTCCCCACAACGTAAATGACTCCATTTTAAGGCAAAGACATGTTTTAAAGTTAGGTTAAGGTTAGGGTCAGGGTCAGGGTCAGGGTTAGGGCACTAGTAATTATGGTTAAGGTTAGAGTAAGTCCCCAGGAAATGACTGGAAGTCAATGCAACGTCCTCTGAACTCATGGAAACCAGTGAATACGTGTGTGTGCAGTGCTGGCTTTTCATCTGTATTCGCTCCCACACACCTCCCCTTTTCTTGTCCATAATAATTTAATTACAGTAGAGAAATGTACATTATTTTCACTTTAAATTCAACAACTGATCCATTAAAACGAGGGCTGTGTTATGAGAAAGAGGAGACCACCGAGAACAGAGAGAGAGAAAGAGAGGATAGTGATGCAACGCAGCTCTGGACTCTACTGTACGTAGATGTGTGTACGTTCTGTGGATAGAGATTTGCCCTAATCGGCGCCGCGGCAAAGACAGGAATCCACTTAGCGGCGTGGCTAATTTCCATAGCTTTGAAGGAAAGCTATGGGCTCTGTGTTAAGTCAGCTAAGATGCTAAGATGGACAAAGCAGGAAGACTGTCAGGGTCTGACACACAGCGGGAGACGAAGCAGCTGACTGGTCGACTGTAACGCTGCTGCTGCTGCTGCTGCTGCTGCTGCTGCTGCTGCTGCTGCTGTTTCATATACAAGGCCCCTCATCAACCCACGAGGTTATGATGATACATTTTGGGGAATGAACCTGCAGAAACAGGAAAAGAAGTTGTTTCTGTCAACTTTAATGCCGTGCTCATATTGCACGTATTATTCTGCTTTTTTCTCTCTCTTTTTTTTTTAATTTTAATACCAACATCCAAAGTGCAATTCAACGGAAAATTGAGGATTTCTTTTTTGAGAGCTCTGATCAATCCTGCTTGGGAGTTAATAACATGGAAACAATTAAAAACCAACTAAAAACAAGAAAATGAGCCTTTGAAGTGTCATTTGGTGCAATTAAGCCCAAATTTAAAAGATCCTGTGTTAAATTGTGAGTGCACAAGGACTGAGGTTTCACACTTATTTGGATTTTTTGCCATGGGCAAAATAAGGAGATGGACACATTCATATCTGCATACTAACTATGAAGAGGCGGCCGCTGAGCTTAGCTTAGCACAGAGTAGGACAGTATACGACATACGCTGTCATATATCTCCAATTGGATCCGCATCACAATCGAGTCAGATTAAGGACCTCGTCCGTAAAGTGTAATAAACGTGTGATCAGTCAGATATCCGTCACACTGGAGGTGAACACTGACTCGACCATATTTGATTTCTCATAAAAGACCAACAGCGCAGCCAATCATAGCGCGTCTGACATGCAGTGTCTCTGCCGACCTCCTGTCTTATGTCTCTTCCAGCACGGTGATTTAAGCTCTCTGCAGCAGTTTATTGTGTGTGTGTGTGTGTATACTAAACAGACACTTTAATAGGCTTTTGCGTTTTATTTATTTTTTTTCCTTATTCTATTGTGTGATGTAAGCACTAATCATAAATTATAATCATTATAATTTGTTTGGCGCTGGCTGGAAAACCTTTCAGACTGTCGCCGAAATGTCAAAGCTGACCACCACTGCACATGTACCGCATCACGTGCACGGCATAGTATAGAATATTAAAGGGATAGTTCAGGCTTTTTGATTTTTTTTTGGCTGTTGTTGCCCAGAACTGGCATAAAATGAAAACATGTCTGTCAGGAATAACAACGAAAAAGCTCACCTAGCAAATTCGTCGACCACCTTAACAATGTGTTCCTGATTTATCTCCCTGTTAGACAACCTTTTCCAACAAGAAACAGGTTTGTGAACCACTCACTTTCCCAAACCAAAGGTCCATTGAGAAAGTTATCATTTTTAGCTTGCTTGGCCACAGGAGTTGCTGGTGTGCTGCTGCCTCATTTGGTAGGTTTGTGCCTCTTGGGTAAATCTGAAAACGGAAACTCAAACTCCGAAGTCACAAAATAAGACATTTGAACTTACTGATGGAGGCAGCAGTGGTTCAACAACTCCTGTGCGCTGTGATGCAAAAATTGCTGATTTTCTCTATGGACATTTGTTCAGGAAGTGAGTGGTTTATCAAGCCACAAAAAGTGAATTCCCAAGTAGAAAAAGTAAAAAAAAAATAAAGTATATACCATATACTTAAACCGGCATAGATTTTTCCCGGTGTCCCCGCTGACAGCCATAGTTTCAGCGTCCTCGGTGCAGGGGTTGTGTGTGGAGCACAGTCAGTTCTAACTGTGTGCCAGTATATTATACAACCACTTTAACCTTATGCTCAGGAGGATGAGCAGAGTCCCCAGTATGCCAAGCAGAATATTTTGGAAAAACACTTATGAAATGATGCACAACAAATCTGCAAAATTTCCATTTCATGGAGCATTGCAGCCCCAAAAAAGTATTTAACTCGGTGTTAACATCAGGAAGCTTCAATTAGGAGCTGAGTGGGGATGATAGAGAATATGCATAATGCCATCAGACAGTTAAATCATGTGTGGATTAATGTGATTTTACAAACCTCACAGAGAACTTGAATGAAAAAGAGGAGAAACCTCATCTTAAGGAGCTGATGTTGTCTATTGGCTGTTTTGTGAAGATAATGAAGAACAGCGGCAGGCACATTGACCTGTTGTGTGCACTGATGTATGCTTTTCTTCTCTCACTGAAAAAAAAAAAAATCATTTCCAGTCTCTTTGCAGTGCAAACTGCCATCACGCTTGGAGGCAATTTGCGGCACCTTTGAACGTGTCCTTAACGGTGCCATCGTGCGTCCGTCAGTGCCACCGCAAACGCGATTTTATGGCTCAATTTGATTCCACACAAGGTTCATTCCCCACATTTTTTATGCATCGTGGTCTTAGCTCAGGCGGAAAATAATCTGGACGGCGAGCGCTCTGTGTCGCCGCTCAGACCGGATGAAGCGCTGACAGATTCGGGACCGGAGGACTAGTGAGCGGTGAGGACAGGGAGGAAGAGAGATTAAGAGCTACACCATTGTTTACCTCCTCCTCCAAGGTGCAGGATAGTCTGGCGTTTATAAATGTTGGTCGTTGTTATTGGATACCTCGCAGGCTTTTGGGGGAAAGAGGAAGAAGGAAAATGAAAAAAAACTTTGGGAAAGACCCAGGAGGTGGGTTCGATACAACTTTAATAATGCGTAGCAGGAGCTAAATGAGCCATTCTGCGGTACTTTAAGACATCTTCCCTCCAACACCCTGCAACCCCCCCAACCCCCGCTTGCCGTCGACATCCACCTCAACCCAACCCAACCCCCGCCCCACAGTCTCAGGGCCTGAATTATTAAAAGTGTTGTTTTCCCTTATTGCATTGCAGCAATGTGCCTCGTTGCTAGAAATGAGCTCCACACTGTGTGAGTTTGAATGCTTAAAGTGACCCACGTCCACAGGTAGAGTCCAGAGAAAGAGGAGGGCATGCACACACACACACACAGCGAGAGAGACAAGAAAAAGTCACAGTCTCATGCCACAGTAACTTTAGCACAAAAAGTCACCTAAAGGATACACTGATAAATCAACTCGTCATTTCACATTGGGTGACTTTTAAGTGTGTTATGAGTTTATGAGTTATGCCTCAACTGTTTTTAGGTCATTTCAGTTCTTATGCAAAGGCCCAAATTTGGCTGTCAGCAGAGACACAAGGAGAAACTGATTCCCGCCACTTAAGTTTGTGCCACTTTGTAAACGGCTCACTCGCCCGCACCAAAGTCCATAGAGGAAAATCTCAGCACCCAGGAGTTGTTGATCCAGTGCTGCCTCTGTAATTAAGTTCAAATGTGTTATTTTGTCACTTTAACATTTGAAATCTTACGTCTGGATTTACATAAGTGACATAAACTTATCAAATAAGGCAGTAGTAGACAGCAGTTTCTGTGTTGCTGTAAATTAAAAACACAGATTTTCTCTATGGACTTTGGTATCAGAGAGAGTTCACTTAAATTGATGAGGATTTTATTACATGAGTCTTTTGTTAGGTGGCTAAAATCAGTTTTATCTTGTGACCTTATTGGCCAGATTTTAGTCCCAGTCCGGGCCTTCTGGCGATCGTGGGTGCCATACACTTTGAGGCTGATTCGAACCGATTATCTGGCCAAATTATCCTGTAGTGTTAGGGATTAACTGGCGCAATTTTAACGCCATCGCACCTGAGTCTTCCTGATTTCAAATTGTAAGTATTTAACATGTTTGGTATTTACACCTGAACAGCGATTGGTGGCGTGACTCTGCAATAACATATACAATATAATATACAGTGATATGGATGTTTAAGTACTTTTGTTTAGAAACATCACTTTTACAAGCCAAGTTGATTCCGACTTTTCAGCCACACCTTATACACAGTTATATTCTCAGCACAAAACATTGCACACACAACAGCAACTAACTGACGGCGCTGACAGTCTGTTTAGATTCTGAATTATTTATTAAATAAATAATTTTATATATAAATAATCGGATTTAGCTCCAAATGTGTGGTCCTGCCTCTTGACTGGATTGTCTAATCTGTGCTTTCTCGGGATTAAAGCATTCAAAATCGGTTACAAAGTTCATTCCCTGTAGTCTCCTGCCAGATTTAATCATCCTTTAGTGTGGGGCAGGTTATTTGCAGGTTCTAGGTGTAAGGTTTGGACACAGTGCATTCAGTATCACTGTGTACAATCGTGGTTTAATAAATCCTCAAACTATCCTTTTAAATGATAGAGAATTCTTCATTTCTATTGGAAAGTGTTTTAGCTCTTAGACAACAGTGACTCCATCAGATCAAGTCTTTTTTTCACTTCAGTCAGCGCGTCCACTGAAACGCATGGCCCGTTTGCTTGATGGTACCCAGTTTTTGTCGCATAAACAATAAAAAATTGCATTCAAACTGATTCTAATTTAACAGGTTTCCATTTATCCTTGGCATCGTTGGAAAAGTTTGAAAAAAGGGTGGAGTCTTTTTGAATCTTGTTGGCATTAGAAATAATTTATAAGCAGATTTGATTCTGAAATATTGGTAGCAGCAGCATCAGTCTTGAAATCTGTGTTGGCCTTACTCCGTGCGTTCGTCCGCACTGAGATAAAAAAGAGAAGAAAAAGAAGATGGAGGCAAGAAAAGCGGCTCTGACATGCAGCCAGAAGAAAATTGAGCCAGACTCAAGCATCTGGCATCATTCACTTAATAAAACAAAACCCTGTCCAGCTCTTGTCGAACATGTGAGATGGTTTTAGACCTGAAATAATTTTAAACCTTATTCAGAAAAGCAAGATTACAAAACAATACAGATAAAGGAAAAGGTTTATAGATAATACAGGATGGATTTGCATTCCCTCACTCTTCCCCTGCTTGCCACGCACACATACACACACACACACACACACGCACACACACACACTTTAATCACATGATTAATAATTAATCAGAGGTTGGGCTCAATTCTGTCGAGTCTGCAGATGAGAGAACACTCAGCTACTGCTAAAATACAGGATGAAAAACCAAAACAGAAAAGAAAGAAATGGATGATCAACAGTTTTTCATAAACCAACAAGCAACATGTCGTCACTTTAGGTTTGATTTTGTTAAATGGTGTAAAATATTAGTTTGTTTCACGTATAAATAATAATAAGGCAGCAAATTAATAACACTCGGCCAAAGTTTTCTTTATCTTAACAATATGTTTGCTGCCTTATCTCACCTCACTTAGATGGACTTTTCTAACTGGAAGCTTTAGTTTGTGTCACTTTGCAAACTGGTCATTCCCACATACCAAAGTTCATAGTAAAAATCAATGATTTTATATCATGGCACAGGAGTTGTTGATCCACTGCTGCCTCCGTTACGTTAAATAAATATCCTATTTTGTGACTTGTTTTGAAATCCTTTGCTCAGATTCACCACAGTGACACAAACTTTCCATACAGCGAATTAGATTCTTTAATTGTGTTACTATTAGGGAAATGCAGGCACTGTTGGATTGTTGTAATGTGATTTATTTACACAGTCAAACAGTGTTAAAGTAACACTAATATACTCAGTTTAACTTTTTATATTCTAATCCTGACTGTATCTTGTTCTAATCAGAATAAACTGACACTTTTAGTGACTGGGTTGAAGTAAACATCATCCCATTTGGGGCGTAACAGGTTCATGTTCCCACATGTGATTTGTGTTCAGTTACCATGGAAACACTACTGCTTCAGCAACAGGGTTCGCCAGAAGTTGCGTCCATAATTCACGCAAGGTGTCATTGGGATAAGAATAAGGTGGATCTGCCAGTTTGGGTCACATGAAGAAGTTTTCTGTGTCCGACTTTGAGAAATTCAATTAATTGCAGTTTGTAACACATTAACCTGCTTTGTAAAAGTCTGATTTTAGTCAGACATAAAGTCTGTTTGAGGAGGAACAGGTCAGGTCTGTGTCTTTGTTTGTTGAAACAGTTAAAAAACATTGATTTTTAATCTATTCCACTACATTAGAACTGATTACAGGAACAAACGATTGTTTGCTCAAATTATTTGTCACCATTAAAGAATTAAATATTAAAAGGACTATTTATACTTGGATCAGCGCAGAAAACGATTAACTTTTCTTTTTTTTTTTTTTTTTTGGTCTTTTATTAGCGTCTCCGTGTTTTCCAGTGTTGCAGCAGAAAGCAGCCGAGTGTTTACCCAGCTGTAATTACAACATGCACAATGACCTCATTCTGCTGTGTCAGTCGCTGTAATGTATAGCCCTCGATCTTAAACTGCAAAGAAAAAATGGTCTGCACTTATTTTCAATATGCTGACAACATTCCCAGCAGACGCTGCCGTGACGGCGGATCAGAATTTGATCCTATTCGTCTGACAACTTCTGCCTCTTTCTGCCTCAAAATGCGTTCAATAATGTGAAATGATATTAGCTGAAGGAGCTCATTGACTGCGCACTTGGGGTCCCTCTCACTCTGTCTCTGCCTGGATTGTGCTCTTCATCTGTTCCTCTGCCTCACACACAAACACACAGATGAAGAAATGGAGGGAAAAGGAGAGTGGACGTGCAGCAGCAGCAAGGCAATCACACCGAGGCAATGCCCCCCCACGCCTGGCCCATTAATAACAGTAATACTCACACCGCGCCCAAGCCAGCACTGCCGAAAGCACCGCTGACACTTTAATGGGCATTTTTTACTTTTGTTTTTAAATAATGCATGTGCTACTTGTCAGCACTGCTTCCCTCTCCACCCCTGGCGCGCCTCTGCAGCCTTTTCCTTTGTGCAGAAATTACAACGGGGACCTGTGTTTTCTGTGCTCACTCCATAAGCTGCATTCATCATATACGAGCCGTGCGCCGCCAAAGTCGCCGTGCACTACATCACCCTCGCGGGGACGCGCGCGCGTGTGTGTGTGTAAAGGTGCACGTTCACATGCACACGCATGTGTGTTTTTGTTTGGGGAGGCCACTCATTGGCACCGAGCTAATTAAGAGCGCCTCCGAGAGGATGAAGTGTGCGCCGAGGCTCAGTGGCGGTGTAGGGCTGAGACTGTTACCTCTCACAGCAGGATGAACTCTGTGCCACAGTTGTTGTGTGTCTGTCAAACATATGACTGTTAGATTAACTTATAAGTGACTGGAGAGAAGCTTCACAGAGCCAAAGTTTGACTGGAGCGTCTGATCCAGTAATAATTAAAAACCATTCACTTCACTTGGTTTAGAAACAAGACCTAAGACCTTTCAGGGTTAAAGGGATAGATGCAGGTTCTTGAAGTGTGGTTTTATTGAGGTGTTTCTAAATAGTCAGTGTGACCGCGCTCTCTTCCCTCCGTGAGCCAGTTTCAGCCTGGAAACTGAAGTTTGTGCTGCTTTGAAAACTGGTCATTCCCCCCACACCAAAGTCCATAGAGAAAATCAACAATTTTACATCACAGCACACATGGGGTGTCGATCCACTGCTGCCTCCATCTGTAGGTTTAAAAATGTTATTCTCTGACTTAGGTGTTTGAATTCCTTGGTTCGGATTAACTGACTGCAGTAACACAAATTTACCATCACCAGCAATGGAGCAGCAGCTCATGTCCAAGGGAGCTAAAATTGTTGATTTTCTCTATGGACTTCGGCATGGGAGAGTGTAACAGGTTTACAAACTTCAGTTTGCTGTCAAAAAATGCTGTGTTATGATGAAAGGAAGTGACAGAAAGTGAAACATATTCTTAACATATTGCAGACTTAAGCAGGTATAGCTTATAGTAGGTGAGCCATTTGTTGAGTGGCTAAAATCGGTTTTGTGTCCCCGCTGGCAGCCATGTTTTGAGTGAGAGTGAGCCTCCATGTCACAGGTTGCATCTTTGGCGCTGACTCAGTGCTGACTGTGTATTGCCTCATACAAAAAAATCTCAAAAAACCTGAAGTACCACTTCAAACTCTCACGCAGTCTCAACAACAGACATCGTAGTCCTCAAAATCATCGCCCTAATTTCGTTTAAACCATTTGTCGACCCATTAGTCTGAGAGAAAACGATGCTATGTTACACCTTTACAGTGTTGGTGCATCTGTGCAGTCACTTTGTACTTAGAATTAATTGTGTTTCAATACTACCATGTGGTACCGTGTGGTTAAACCAGCTTGACTCAGTTGTGCAACTCCATTGATTCTAGACAAGCTACCTATCTGTATTTGTCATTACACGTAAGGTCAATAAACCCCTGAAATCAATATTTATAACAATCAATGCTGCATTCTCTATTATTTCTCTTCCTGTGTAATGATTTCCTTTGATTGAATTTGCTTCTTTTCTTTTCTCCCTCTCTTGCTGCTGGAGTTGCCCCTCGCTGCCTCCTGTCTGTTTCAATGACGCCTGGTTGTGTTTCTTTGTGTCCCTGCAGGAAACACGTTGTGTAAGTCAGGAAGCATCGCTGTCTTCGGGAACGTGGTGTACAGCGGACTGCTGAACGATCACCTCTGGCATTTGGGAGTGCCCCTCTTCACAAGACTGGTAAGAGCAGCGACTTCAGCTGCAGTCGCAGGCCCCTCTGTGCACACTTACCTCCATTTTGTCCGCTGAGTTTCACGTGGTTCTGTTGAGCCCAAACAGGCTTCAGGTGCAGAATTCCCCTGGTGTCTCTAATGGGCTGCTTTTGGTTCCTGCTCTGCTGACATGTATTGGTTGAAGTTATGCTCATCGTACAGGATGTGACAGCCGTCTGCTGTGGATGGTAGACGAGGGAACTCCACCGTATCTTAGCTTCTTGTTAAATATCAGACTTTTTAAAAGGTTTTCTCTGCTCTCTGAAGCTCGGAGCTTCCTGTGGGAATATGAAACGTAACAGCCGAGAATCACAGGTGAAGCTATTCTGTGCGTGGATTCGTGTGTGTGTGTGTTTTCTCTCTCTACTGTTCAGGCTCTTGTGTCTGAATAATAAATGGAGTTTAGTTTTATGGCAACAGCTTATGAAAATTACAAGGTTTTAATTAGGAACTGGATTACTTGAAGTCTGTGTTAAGAATTAATGATAAATGTCTGTCCCTAATTGTCAAAGGGAAATTGGATGTTTGTTTTTACTCTCAGCCACGCTGGCATCGGGATACGAGACGCGATAAGGCAGAGATTCTTGTGAATAGAAATGAGTAATTTTCATTAAGGGAAAAAACAAACAAACACTTTTTTCCCCTTCTTGTTTATTACCCTCTTTCTGAGCGGGTCGCAAGTTTTCATCAATGTTTATTATTGATTAAATCTGTCGCTGTAGATGTCATTTATGAGCCGGGAATTACTGTTGATTAGTGCACAAGGGTTTCATATAATTGGGTTACATTAAATAGATAATTCGGCTGATCTCGTAAATGTCTAATGTGAAGGCTTGTTTGATTATCAATTAATGTCACACATAGATGTGAGAGGCTGTAAGGATTCCTTTTGGGTAGTTGCGTTGCTCTCCTCAACACTGAAACAGATGGTGGCTTCTGTAGTTTATATATATATAATATATATACGTATGCAGTATATCGCAAACTGTAGTCAGTGAACAAGTGCTTTTGGGTTTCAACAGACTGTAAAGACATCAGACAGTTGGGTGAGGGGTTTCAATTAAGTGCAACTAAAACCCTAAACCACTTTTTCCAGGTGTAACCCAGTGTATTTGTGTTTCTGGTTAAGGTTATTTGTTGATCGAGGTGTAAATCTTCACAGTTTAGTGTAAAGTGTTGAAATTATACATGTTGTGATTAAAATCTACCGCCCTCTCTGGTCAAACACCAGCTACTGCATTCCCATTTTCCCAGCTGCTTTCTTAGTCCACACTCAGTGACGCAGACTCCTCCCCTTTTTTGTAAACACTGTAGGCGTGGCTTCTTCGTCTTGGTCTCACCACAGCTTGGAGCGAGTTGTGAGCAATGGAGAAGCTCAACTAACTGAGCTGCAACTCCCTGTCCCTGCACTGCTCCCCACTCTCCCTCCCTCCCTCTACTCTCAGACCACTTCTTGGCATTTTTCAAAATGAGAAACCAGAGATGCCACTACCACTCTTTTTATGATAAAGTTGTGCTGCACCTACAGTAATTTACAAAAACCAAACAATTTATTATTATTATTATTATGTTAAAGTTTAAATTACTTTCACTTTCTGCATATATACCCTCCTAAATGTCACACGGTGGACCTTTAAAACAAACCAGTCAAAAAATTGCATTGAAATATTCATGTGTTCTCTTCCAGACTGTTTAATTCTGCTGGTGTGATGTAGATTTTGAGGAAGTGTTTAGACCTTTGTGATGGCTATTTCTTTTTTCACATGCCATGAAGACATCTTGACAGCTGATAAATATGCATAAAAACAACAACAACAAGAAAAATACATGCTTTTACTTCTTTTATTTAACTGCAGTCTGCACATTTAGCCTCCAAAACGGTAATGTTTTGCTTCATGGCCCCGCAAGACATCATTAAACATCATTTGTAAGCATACATTACACTGTATGCAGCAAATCGCCCATCTGCTGATTTTCAAACCCAGTGTCTGGCAAACAAAAAAAAAATCCACTGTATGTCTCCACGTAAAGAATGGCACTAAACTCACGCCTGTGTGTCGACATACGTGGAGTATATTAAACATGACCATGTGTAGTGTTAATAATGCAGTGTTTACATCTTGGCACGGAACAGGCAGCACTGGCCCTGGGCTGAAAACTGGCAGGCCTGTGCAGTAATTAGGGGCTTGTGTGTGTGTTGGGGATGTGAAGGCTTGCTGCATGTCACGCTGATACCACTGCTGGGCAGACGTGGTGTGTTCAGCAGCAGGCGCACGAGTGCTACACATGGCCACGCCTTTCTGTCACAGCAGGAAGTCGCCTCCTCCTCCCTCCTCCTCCTCTTCCTCCTCTTCCTCCCTCCTCTGCAGCCTGTGAGCTCAGCCGTTACTCAGTGGATCAGGATGGATGTTAAAGCCGTGACAGTGGTTGTTGTCTGCCCTCACAACATGCGTAACATGAGTGTGTATGTATGAGTGTGTGTGGTCCATATGTTTACACACACGTTCATATTAACCCTTTGTATGTGTTTGCATGTCAGCATCATGGCTTGCGAAGCAATTCAGGGAATTATTTTTACATAATAATCATTTTATTCGTGTAGCATTTTTAAAAACATGAGTTTACAAAGTGCTTTGACAGAAATATTTCCACACATATACCGGTTAAAAATGCTATTCAGATGTCAAGTAGGATCCATGTGATCAAATAACGTGTTGAAACACACTATAAAAGTCTTGAAAATGTATTATTTTTATAAATATTGTGAGAATCTAATAAGTGTTTTCCATACTGTATCAATGCTACTCCTGTTCTCCATCAAAATCATCCCTCTTTACCTATATTCACTTTTATTTTCTGTGTATTTTTGTGTATCACAGGTTTTGTCATTGATAGCTCAGGCTATTGTGTTGCCTCATCCAGTGTGGCCTGGATGTTCTGCTTCTGCTCCTATAGACCAGTGTTTCCCAGTTTTTCTAAGTGGGACCCACATTTTAATGACGGCAAAGTTTCGTGACCCAAATCACAACTCCAGTCATTGCAAGTGAAAATTTGTGCATTATGTAGCATGAATGGTAAACAAATATTGTAATTTGTTTGGTGAATCAATTACAACTTCTTTTTATGCATTTATTTAAAACTTCTTTACTAAAAAGTAAAGGTAGATCAGCAAATTTGTTTTAGGGGAAAAATGTCCCCCATGACCCATCTGTGGGTCCCGGCCCAGTCTTTAGAAACCACTGCTCCGGGCTTTTTCCGTATTTAATGGAATCTGACCTGGGAGTGGTGTCTTTGACCAATCACAGGGCAAAGACACCACTCCCTTGCCTGTCCCTTCAGTGAGAAAGTTGCTGTCCCTTCAAGTCTAATCCTAACAGCAGTCAAACATCTCTGAGTGACAGAGGTGAAGCCAGTTTATAGAACTTTATGTTCCTGTGGTTTCACTGCAGTGCTTCACTCTCATGATTAGCTGCTTTTGGCATTGAAATGTCAGCACCAACCTGTGGAGCAGGTGAAGGCATAAAAAACGAGCCGAGCTGAGGATCCTCATCTGCGAGTTGTTAAATGGGTCACTCCATAAAGGGAGAGTGTGTGATTAAAGAAATGTAACCTGGGAGATTCAGGATGGAGCTGTGTCTCCTCCCCGTCTTCAGCCGACTAGTCGGGTCTCTCACCAGCTGAGGCTGAGGTCGAGGCCGGTAGAACCCTCTGTGGGAGTCGAGGGGGAGAAGTTTGTCTCCTCTGGAGTCTTTGTAATGACTAGAGCCGAACAGAAGATTCTCTGTTTCACTACCGAACAGAGGTGAGATCGTCATGAAATATTCACAAAACAGGTTTTCAAGTCGGTGAGCATCTGAGACAGACGGACATTTTAGGCTCCGCATGAGGCCCTTCACTTCCTTGTCTCTTTGAAAGCTCTGTCTTTATAATGGATGGCGGCGTCTCCGGGGAGTGTCTAGACTATGTTGGGAAATCTAAATGGTCGGGGGAAAGCCACTTGGACTCTTGGTGAGCAGAGTGGATCATGGGAGAAATGGCGTTTGAAGAGGAGACAGGAAGCAGGGGATGAGTGGGTCCGCACACCGAGCAGCTCCGTCTTAACCCTGAATTCCATTCTCCTCAATCCTAATCGAAGGAGATTCCTATAAAGGGAGACGCGATGCTTAAAAGCCTTCAAACTCCCATTTTGTACCTTTTTGACCCCTCATGCCCTCAGCTTCAGACCATGATGCTCCCATCATGTCACTTACATCCACATCACCCTCCCCACCCGTCTGCAGCTCCTGTTCCCCCTCTAACCTCCACCCCTTTTCTGTTCCTCCATCTCTGCCCTCAGTTATTTATGAGCGGGACTTGAAATAGACTTCAGTATTTGATAAAAGCGCAATCCTTAATCCGAGTTGCCTGAGAAGTGCATTTCATTTTTATTTCCCATCAGAGATTGATGTAGGAATGGGGCGGTTACCCACTCTGTGATTGCTAATGTAAATCCATTGGGGTTTTTGGTGGACATGTATAAAGATATGGACTTGTATGTGCATGGTAATGTCACTGATAAGAGATTGTGTGTGTGTGTGTGTGTGTGTGTGTGTGTAGAGTAATGGAAAAGCTGCATTGTCATGAGACTTGAGGAAAAAAGAGGAAGGGAAGAATTATGTGACGCTCCTCTTTGATTTATCAGAAGTGCAGGAATAAACCATCCCTGCTGAAACCTCACAGTATTTTCAAAATCACTAATTGCAATTCCCCCACCCACCCCACCGCACCCCCCCAAAAGCCGCCGTGCCGTTTCATATTTCACCGTTCACTTGTGCCATTCTAAAGGAGGTGGAAAAATAAAACGGGTGATAAATTTAAGATGACAGTTACGCCATACAAACGAGGCCCCTTGTGTATCAATCCCGCTCAAAGCCAGCTGCAAATTTAACTCGGCCTCCTTATCTGGCAATTACGGACGGGTAACATAACCTGAAATGTATCTGCTCTGTTCATTACTCCAATGTTCTCTATATAGCTGGCAAATGTTCTTCAGCATCCTACAGCAAGTTAGCTCATCCCCCAGGACGTCTTTTGTTTTATTGGATGATCCCAGCGCAAGGGGATGCCACAAAAACCGCCGGAGCCTCTCTGTGGTGCGGGCGGCCCCCACCACCGGCAGCCACAGGGTTAATATTTTAAAAGCGCCAGCTCCCGCTCATGTATTGATGATGTGTTTTGAAAATTGCTGAGGCAGGCTCATTGTTGCAGTGCCGTCTAGAAGATAGCCAAACCTCCTCGCTCCCCCCCCCCCATCACTACCACCATCAACACCATCCACCCCGCCTCCCTCACTCCCTCTCACTATTTCCTCCCCCCCTCCCCCATGTGCAGCCACCAGATGGAAAACACACTAAAGCATGTAATGTTATACAAGGTGTTTCACACCAGCATCATCTGGTCAGTGATCTTACAGCTCACAGACGTCACCAGCAACCAGCCTCCTGTCAATCACACTGGTGTCCACTCGTATGTGTTGTACTTTATCGCCTATTTTCGCCGTTATATTCCAATAAGGAAGAGCTGAGTGAGGTTTTAGCTCCTCGGGAAATGTTAACTGACTTTATGAATCAGGTGGGAAGTTCATTTTCCCATAGATTTCCAATCAAACTGAGTTTATCTTGCAACCAGCATAGTCTCCCTCGGTGGGTAACGCCTTTTTCCGTTATTTTTCTAGAGGGCGCTATCAATTGAATTTCTTGATGAAGCATGTGTAAAGTGTGTCAGTTTGCGCAGAGAGAGAGAGAGAGAGCAAGAAAGGAATGAAGTGTGGACACATGAAGGCGATAGTGTAAAGTGGAAACTAAGCTGAAGAAATTCCCACCGTTTTCTTCTTCCTCTTCCTTCTTCGTGTTCTTCTTCTTCTTTTTTCCCTCCTCCTGCATCATCGACACCAAAACTGCCACAACTTCAGTGCGACGCACCAAACGTTATCAGCAACAAACAGCGTCGAGAAGGAACGAGCAACGATCTGTCCGCCTTCCCCGATCACAAGCATCACCACCACCACCATCACCATCATCATCATCATCATCAACACAAGCTGCCCTCCCCCTGCCTCACCCCCCACCCCCCCCCTCCCACCGCACTCTCCAACACAAGTTCCAGCTTCCTGCCTCCCCTCTCCTCACCTCCTCTCTCCCTCCCTCCCTCCCTTGGATGCTGAATTTCACAGTCCCGTCTTGCAGGATCCCGGTTTGTTTGGCGCACTCTTCCTCCTCCTCTTGTGCAGAGCAACACACACGGCTCCGGCGGAGGAACGTTGGAGGCAGCTGTCAAGTGTGCGGGCTGCTGCTGCTGCTGCTGCTGCTGCTGCTGCTGCTCGTGTCGAGCCTCGGTGCTTTG
The DNA here is from genome assembly GCA_016785285.1 of Brachirus orientalis. Taxonomy (NCBI): domain Eukaryota; kingdom Metazoa; phylum Chordata; class Actinopteri; order Pleuronectiformes; family Soleidae; genus Brachirus; species Brachirus orientalis. The sequence goes on from JAFBJR010018220.1 coordinate 1,730,499, forward strand.
TACCAACTGATTTCACGTTCACCAATAAGAGACAGCAAAAAAAGAGGGAAAAAAGAGAAGGGGGGAGAGTTAGAGAGAGAGTGGGAAAGCAAGAGAGAGAGAGAGAGAGTATTGAAGTGTGGAGAGAAGCAAGTAGAAGTGCAAGAGTGTCAAAAGAAAAAAGAGGTTACAAAACCTCCCTGGCTCTACTTTCCTTCTGCTTTTTTCTTGTGTTGGCTCAGACGAAGACGAAGAAGAAGAGGAAGGAGGACTGTGTCTGTGTGTGTAAAAGGGGTGAGCTTTAAAAAAACCAACAGAAGAAGAAGAAGCTGATTGTAAGGGAAGAAGACTGAGGTGTGGAGTGGGGACCTGAAGTCAACAGTTTAGTGGGAGGGCTGCCTCAGAAGAGCAGGGATCAGCAGAGCGCTCTTCTGTCCACACCATCGCTCGGACTCTGGCTGGACCCGTCCCAGTGCTCGGCCCCCGCTCTTGTCTTGTCTCACCCGCCTGTCAGCACCTGTCCCACGTCCACCATGATGATGTACTTTTGGGTGAGTACCCGGTCCACGAAGTGCAGATTTCTCCTGGACTCAACTCTGCACCAGCTCGAGCAAAAACAGGGATGATGATGTGTCTGTGTGTGTGTGTGTGTGTGTGTGTGTGTGTGTGGTGCACTGCATGCGTCAGTGTGTGTGTGTGTGTGTGTGTGTGTGCGCTTTCAAGTGTTTTATTGACACTGGCTGCTGCAGATGCTACAGAAGGCCCAGCGTGGACATGTCGGATTTATTCAGCCTTTAAAAAAGAGAATGTTGGAAGCGTGATTATTATCCAAAACTGATACCTTTACAAGTATTATTAGTCAACTTCCGCTGACAGTCAAAACTACCCAGCATGCACTCTGTGTGCACATACACTGTGTGAAGCTGCCTCACAAATATCCTGTGTAACGAGGGGAGGCTGATGCTCAGGGTCTTCTGGGGACACATTTTGATTTTCTCATTTTTTTTGGGGGGGGGGCGACGTTGCTGTTTTTTCTACGTTAGTTTTGTTAGTTTTGTGAATTAAGCTAGGTTAAGCACAGGATGAGGATGATTATAGACTGTCACCTAAAGCTGCTGATTAATTCTGTTTGAGATCATGTATGATTAGTCAGATTAGTTTTGTCTCCTCGGTGGTTTCTGTTCTCCCTGCAACAATAGTGGCCCACTACACTCACACTTGCTCTTATTTTATTCATTATTATTTTCCATATTGCTGCCAGTGGAAATTGCAGACATTTAATCTCCGGCTTTTTTTTTTGAGAATTTATTGAAAAGCAAGTCAGTTATTCTTAATGGCTGCTCATATTTACTGTGCGTTTGTGGTATCTATACTGATCATAAGCTCAGATTTCTGTTGATGAAGCATCTTTTTTTGGGAGGTAGGGCAGAAAAGTTACTTTATACGTTGACAACACCGTCACAAATGACTTAATGTGCGAGAGTCGTGGTTTCTTTTTTTTTTTTTTTTCACCGTTGCCGGTGTTGATGGTAAAATGTGACTAACAGAAGCATGTTAAGCTGCTGTGAATGAGGCAGCACTGCATATTGATCCAGAGCTCCGGTTTCTGTGCAGAGACACAATGATTTTGAGGCCAAAGTTTCTCCGAGTGGAGAAATGAGCTTGACAAGGAAAACTTTTTTTCCTTTTTGTTTTCAAGTGCAGTGGAAGAGACAGGGAGGTTTTGATTTACAAATTATGTCATAACTCAGAGAAAATAATACAGCATGTTTTCTTCTTTTTTCTTTCTGGTGAGGCCTCGGTCTAATGCAGGCCTTCTTGAGTGTTTCTCCAGTTTTTGATGTGCTGTCGTCTGGAATCGGTGACACAATATATCTCTCCCTCTGTCTCTCTCACTCACACACACACACACACACACATGTGGCAGCAGTAATGCTGACAGTTCATGATGCATAATTTCTGTGTCATTCCAATGGAAAATTTATGACGGGTGAAAACGAATGACTGAGACTCGGATTTTTTGATTAGTGTTATGAATGTCAACTGACACAGTTGTAGGGGAAAAAAAAGTAGTCGTATATGAGAATACAATATGTTGTTGAAGTTTCTATTTTATTTTATTTTTTTCCTTACTTGTTCTACATTCCCTGGGCAAGGATATGTGGCTTTCTCATTTTTATAATAGTGAAAAGAAATGATCTGGATCTGCTCACCTTTAAGTTTCCATTCACTTTGTGCTTGGCATTTTTCTATTTTCTGAGTTTCGTATCAGATTATTAATGTATGACCTGCATTTTTATGGCACCTTGAAAACATTTTTAACTGGATTGTGAATTACATGATTAAGGAAATGATCCTTAAAAGACAATAAAAGTAACTGTTCCTTGCGTTCATGTTACATTTACATAAATTCAACTTTTGGAAACTCAATGGATCAATAACATTTCATAAGGAAAATGAAATCATAATCAAAATGAGCAAAGTTACTAAATGTAGGTGAAACTCACAGCATTTCTGATATACCGTAGACTAAATAATGAATTGATTAAACTGAAAAATAATCCTAAACAAAAGCAGGAACATATGTTTCTGAATGGCAGGCAATATCAGGAGAAATGAGTTGGAAAATCTTCATAAAAATAAAATAAAAATGAATGTTTCTTCTTGTAACAGTGCGGGAAGTAAAGGTGCAATATTTATGGCTACTTCGTCACCTTCTCAGGTGTTTTACGTTCCCCTGCAGGCCCTAAAATCAACATCTGCTCCACAGCACGAACATTCTCGAAGCAACACAAAGAGAGTGAAAGTGTGTGTAAGAGCATCGCTTTACACCTGTCACTCCTGAGAAACGTATCGCCGTAATAACCCGTGCGCGATCAATGATTTACCACATATTCCTGGCGCGTGCGTGCACGCACAAGCGCACTAGTCGGCCAGCGTTTATCTGCGAGAGGAGGGTGGGACCGCCTCCTGTTTGAACTGCAGGTGGTGAGCATTACCTGCGGTCCCTCCGGAGGCCTGTCAGCCGTGCATCAGTCTCAGGAACCTGCAAGCTCCCCCTCATTAGAATATTTATTCACCAAGCAGATGTTCTTATCCAGGGCAATTACCTTTGGCTTACATTTCCCTGTTGCCCACTGATATAGATGAATGTGTATACAAAGACGTCCCAGGTTATGCATGGGGCCCCTGGGTGCCACCCACCTTCCTCTTGCCCATATGCGCGGTGGGCAACGCCAGCGACCGTCTGCTCTGCCACAGTGTGCAACCCCACAAACCCGTGCTCGACTCCTCGGTGGTAATTGGAGGAAGTGGAGGCACATCTCCTGTGATGGCCACAGAGTGATGGAGAGACGGCCTGTGCATCATCCTCTCCACCCGCCTGTTCCTTTGTATTAGCGACAGAGAGAAAAAGGGAAGAGGCATGGAGTGGAGAAGCCATGCATGCTTCTGTCCTCCCCTCAGTGTGATGAATAATTTAGCAGTGCAGGGCCCTCGCTGTCGAGTGGAGATGGTGGTAATGGGGAGGCTGGATATATATGGCATGGCAAGGAGCAATGGTTTACGTTAGGACTTACCCGAGCAACGCAGTCAAGTGTGCCACGGGCTGCTCACGTAGTGTAGTTTGGCCTGCATTAATGATTTGTCTTTATGAGAGGAAAAAGGAGAAAAAAAATTACATATGGACGTAAAAATGAGGAAAGAGTCGCTTTGAGGCTGTGGATCGGCGGCCATTAGGCGCTGTGGATTCCTCCTCAGCCTCCTATACGTGATTTGTGACACTGCAGCAGTCTCAGTTTTGTTTATTATGCGACAGTTTTGTGTGTTATTGTTTGTGATTAACAGGCATAATTCACATTGCGCGTGGCCGTTTTAGCGACATATCCGTCGCATTTCTACCACTATCTCTTGTATTTCCCGTCCAAACAATGTCAAACTCGGCACTGCACACACTGGTGCCCTTAGTAAGTCGCCTACCGAGTTTGAAGCCTGTTGAGCAAACTGTTGGACAGTTATGTGAACAGACAGACAGACATTCCTGGTGTTTATAGACAAATGTATGCATGTAGGGATGAGCGAACATGATATTCAGTATTGGTGTTGGCCTGTTACTGACCACAATCGTTGGATCGGATATCTGAAAAAGAGAAAAAGTAAAATTTAATATGATCAATAAACCTGAGCTTTGACGTAAATGCATCACTAAACAACAACATGCTGTAAAGAGGGATGGGCATCAAGACGAGGTAATAAATTGATATTGGTTCCTCTTTGGTCATCACCAAACTATCAGTTAGCTGCCTGATAAACAATACCACAATCAGTACTCAGATTATGTTATTATAACTTTCTTATAAGTGAAAAATAGTCCATTTATACAGAGAAATCCATTGATTTCTAACAGAACGTTAGCGAGTTAAGAAATACACTCTTCTTCACACCTTTGCATTCATCAGAATCAAATCATAGAAAATTATCAATAAATATGAGTATTGAGGTATCGGTAAAATACTAATGAGCCCCAATTGTCTGTAGGTTTGGATATTTGCTACCATATTTGACACAAAAAGTTATATAAACGCATCAATGGCATTAGCGAGTCACTGTAGAACAAACATATACGGTACGGATCGTAGTAAATTTTGAGCATGATCAGGTTTTTGCAGTTCAAAAACACATTATGGCATATGAAGCACTGTGTTGTTATTGTAATGTTCTATTTTTAAAAACATACCTACCTATCATGAGCTCAGAAGACAATATAAATATGTATGTGTTATGAACAAAAGCAAAATACTGTCTAAACATTGTCTCCCAGACCTTAAACAGAGGATGTTCTCAAATGTCTTATTTTGTGCAAAACACCGAAATTATTCAATTTTATTAATTCCGTTGTTATATGGAGCAAATAAAGCAGAATATATTGAAATTTAAGAAGCTCAAAGCTCATGAATTGCAGCCCTTATTATTTCAAACCAAATTTTCAGAAATTATTGGTAACAATCTGCAGAGAAAAATCCACAAAATCACCACATTTACAAGGCAGCAGTTCTGCTGTACTGTTCTTCAAGACCACTTATTTAGGAACCACCATTGCATCGCATACATGTGATTTGGTCATACATGCGGCACTTTCTTGGAGCAAATTGTATTTCTAGTTTAGGTTTTCCTCAAATGGAGAACAGCTCACGGCCTATCTTTATGGCCCCCGTGCATACACTATATGTTGTGGCCACACTGCATTTCTATAAGGTCTGAGGCTGCACGCCCACACAGCGAGGTGCTTTAAATTCACGGCGGACAGCATAGTACCGCTGATCAGGCATTCCGAGCGAGAGGGCAGCGAGTCCGCGCTGCTGGTTTCATATTGCAAGATGAAGTGCTTGCAATCGTTTGTTAATGTATTAATTGATCTGTGTCCTCAGTCGGGCCGATCAGGAGTAGTGTCACGTAGACTCTTTAGTACTTGCCCAGACGCCTTCATTAGACGCTGCTGGCCAGCTCTCCACCCCCATTACAGGGCCACGCTGCCTCACACTTTACCTGACTGCCGTAATAACTTTAGACATTTCTATCTCGCTGGCAAGTCCTCAGACAGCCAGAACAGTTTGGAGGCTTAACATGGAATGTGAGGCGCTTCTTTAAAAGGCTTATACTGCAGGTGATTCACTCCAGGGGAGGGAGGAGGAGGAGGAGGAGGAGGAGGAGGAGTGTGGGAGAACGTGGCTTTGTTTTGTCTGCACTGTTGCTCTCCTTCTCTCATACAAGTTTCAGGAACGGCTGTTGCAATCAGTCATTAACATCCAGCTTAATGTTTTATAATGTGGAAGACACACACAGAGAGAGAGAGAGAGGAAGAGGTGATGTAAGAGCAATGCTGCACTAAGGAAGCAGCAGCAGAGTCAGTGCATCCAGGAAACCCGCTCTCTGATTAAGCGCTAATACCGACAGGATTAAAACAAACCTCATCTGCTTGTAAACTGCATATTTTTCCTGAACATAAACACCTTTTATTTTCCTTTTTTTTCGTTTTAACCCAATGCTCCACCTCTTGGACTCAGCGGGATCATTAGTGATCGGTAGCTTTCACAATAATTCTGTCAGCTTTTGGTCTTTTCCCCACCCTTGGGGCTAATGGGTCTCGAGCCCGGCTAATTGTGATTAGACTCTGACAGCAGGTTTTACTTGAAGGGTTTCTTTTTTTTTTCACACCACAGTCCTTTTTGATATTAGCTGCACAGCTGATAAAGAGATTAGATACAGAGGGAGGCAGAGAAGGGAGAGGAGGAGGAGGAGGGCGGTGTTCTTAAACTACAGAAAGACACCGACACAGGGGAAATCACTGGCGAGTTTAGCAGAGGAAAATAGATCCGGACGCAGTAAAAGCCTTGCGCTCGCTTATTGCACCTGCTATCATTAGCGCTTTTGTACACATGGTCAGCCTCCCAGGGAAAAGTCATTATCCAGCTGTGCCGTTATTTTTCTGCTGTTTTCTCCTAGTGGAGTGTGACTTCAGGGCTATAGCCAGCGCACCATTTAATGCCTCCAACACAATAAAGGACTCTTGCTTTAATGATGTGGGATTGGATGGCCATGCCTCAGGTTGTCCAGGGGCTTGTGAGCTGTTACTACGAGCGGCCATTTTGCGAGGCTCCGTGTCAACTCAGCCCCGACCATTCTGGAGGAGGCAAAAATAAAAATCCGATTTAGTGATTAATGGCAGCGGCGGCGTTTGAAGGGCCCTCTCTGTCTCTCTTCAGCAGAATTGGAGAGTAAAGGCAGAGTGTGGCTAAACAATGAGCCGGTGGAGTAGAGGGATGGAGAGTTGCCAACGCGCAGCAACCTGCCAAAAACATGAGTTGATATTGTTTGTGCTTCCACTGGTGAGCAAAGCAGGTGGAGTGACTCACACACAGAGGGATGCCATGAGATGGTGGGAAATAAAGTTTTCATCAGACGCCCTGCATCCTCCTGACTCAGTGAAATTAAAGCCGGCTCTGTCAAGCAAAACTATCAGACCTGACTGAGGGAGTGTTTGTGTATAGAACAGCAGAGCAGGGGCGGACGGGGACAAGGTGCATTTATCCCATCAAACTGCTGAATGACCGGGTTTTTGGGCACTATAATTCACCTCTGGAACTGCTACACCAACCTAACCTAACCTAGTCACTTCCTGTGTGCAGTGTAAGAAGGTCACAGGGCCACACAAGATCCAACAACCGCTATACTAAGAAGTGCAGTGAGAGTCAATTAGGGCTCACAGGCTTCAACAGCATTGTCTGAACTCATTTGACAATGGTTTAAATGTAACATATGTTGATATTTAAAAAGTTACGCAGTTCAGTTTTAAATATTAAAAAAAACTGGAGCGAAGGTTCAAATAATTTTTCCCCACATTTTGCGACGTCCCAAAACCTAAAACTAGGCAAAGACGCCATTGAAGCATTGACAGTAGGTCCAGAAATTATGCCCAGAAATCACACCGTGTCACATTTAGCCACTGAGAAGCAGGAAATGAAAAGTATTCCCTGGCAGTTTAGACGCTTTTGGCCTAAAAATGTCCTCCTTCAGCTGATTTAAGTTAAGAAACAGCATCTCTCAGCAGTCATTCATTTGCAGACACTGCCTCTCCTCGCCTTTCTCATTTCAGAATGTACTTGCACAATAGTATCTGTTTAAGGAAGCCTTTCCTCTGCCAAATTCAATATACTGGTGATCCCTCCCCCCCCCCATCCTTATTTATTTACTCTACCTTTTGTGCTCAGGCCTGTTGCACTGCCAGTAACTCCTGAAGTCTCTCACGGCAGTCCGTCATTCTCCTCGGCAGCGGTGCAGCAGAAGGTGTATGCATTGCTAACACGCCTGTGCCACAGATATGCCCCGAAGTGTCAGCTCTCACATAGGGAAGAGATTGGAGGAGAGGCTCCTGCGAGGACGGCAGCAACATATCCACTGGCAACCTGCCACGCATGATAAGAAAACCACTTCCGCCCTCCTCCCCCATCTCTGTCTCCGTCTCTCTCTCTCTCTCTCTCTCTGTAAGCAGCAAATGTAATTTTCACTCTTTTATATTGTCCACCAAGTCGTTCCCTTTAAAACTCAAGCAACATAAAGTAATATAATGTTATCGCTCTGACACACTGTCTCTCAAAAATCACATTCACACACTTATTCTCAGTTAAGTTTCGCAATGAACGTAATCTTGTGTTGAGGCGTTTTTTTTTTTTTTTTTTTTTTGGGGGGGGGGGGGGGGGGTTTGGGGGGGGTTGTTTGGCGGTAAACAAAGCAACATGTCCGCCACGCAGCTCAAGACCAAACTACACAAGGTTTGTTTTTGTAGTGCTATGAACAAGGATCTGGGGCCCCAATAAACGCTAATTACATTTGCCCTCAGCACCAACAACCTCCTTAACTGTTTTGGCGGAATATGTGCGCGGCACTAGGCCGAACCAATGTGGGGTTAGTCTGCAGATATTTTGGAAAAACTAGTGTGAACTAAACTAGTGTAAACTAAACTAAACCCATTCAGGATGTGCCTGTTTTCTGTATTTTCTGTTAGTGGGTTTTTTTTTGGTTTTCATATTTTTCCTGTGTGTTTGAATGCTGTGTGTGTGTGTGTGTACCTGGTATTCCTTATATTGTGGGGACCTACATCTGTTTACACAGTCACATTATGTGGACTTGTCTTTCTTATGGAGACTAAAATCAAGTCCCTTATAAATTAAATTACTATATTTTAAGATGAAGACATGTTTTAAAGTTAGGCTGAGGTTAGACTTAAGTTAACATTAGGATTAGGACACTAGTAATTATGGTTAAGGTTAGAGTACGTCTCCAGGAAATGAGTGTAAGTCAATGTAATGTCCTCTGAAGTCATGGAAACATGTTGGCGTGTGTGCAGGACAGTGTCACATCAGGCGCCCTTAGTGAGTCACCAATCAAAGCTGAAGTCTGTCAAGTGAATCATTGGACAGTTCTCCAAATAACAGACAGACAGACAGGCTTTGAGTTTCTATACTGAAGACACAGCTTTTAGTGAAGCTTTGAATTTGCATGAAGACAAAACAAATTGAGATCATTCATAAACTGAGGCATCCTTAATTCAGGCGTCGTTCATAGCATATGAAATATGTGCCAGTAAAGTTCATTTAAATACGGATGCCTACACACAACAAACTGGTTTTATTTGCGTAACTTTCACGGGTAACAACTGCAAACCTGGGGCTGATGTTAGTTTCTGGCATACAGCAAATGTTTTGGTCTTTGGTCTTGGCGTGTTCTGCCTCAAAAATCGTGTCGTGACTGGTGTGAACACAGCTTGAGTTTAATGTGAACATATATGAGCTAATGTCCACACACCACTCCTATAGTACACAGAGTATGTGTGTATATAGGCTTTTATACACACACGTGTGTGTGTGTTTGTGAGTGTGTTTATATGTGTTTGTCTTTAGGGTTGCAAAGGCTCAATTTAAAGCTTCTTATATACTCTTCTCAATCAATCCCAGTGAGTATAAACCCACTTGTCACGTAAAAGGGTGAAGAAACAGCGTGGCACATGGGCTGTAAAATTAATGGCAGGAGAGTGACATTAGTGTTATAGGTTATTGACCGATTTCATGGAATTTATGACCCTAATCGAGAGGCAGTGTCAAAGGGAATGAAGCAAATAAGAGTGGCTCTGACAGCAGCGGCCGCGCTGTGGCCACTGCTGCGACGCCACAATTTCAGCCTTCCCAGTAAATTGTGGCTGGGACTTTATAAGTCTCGACGGAGGCCCAGCATCTCTCCCTCTCTCTCTCTCTGGCTGCCCTGGTCCCGAGGCCGTGCCCTGGGCCTACCTCCATCCTCCAGGTCAGACACGGCCGAGCTCAGCAGATGATGAGAAAAACGTTACTTCATCTCACCTCATGTCAGACTCTCGGCCTGTGTGTGTGTGTGTGTTTATGTACGCCCGCGCTTTCCACGTGCACGCTTCTGTCAGTGTGATTTTTGACCGTGTTTGTTGTGTGTGTGTGTGTGTGGGGGGGGTGGGGTGGGTTGTGTGTGTGTGGGAGGTGTTCACTCTCATGTAGTTTTCATGATCATTATATAACCTGCTGTATATTTGTAGCTCCTAGTTTTCTGTTTTCATGCCCGGTGTGAGCGAGCCGCGGTCAAAAATCCTTTTTAAGCTCCGACTAGAAACAGAAATATTCAGCAGGGTGCAAAGGGCCAGACCATGAAGATGACTGAACTGCTGCTGATAAATAATTCTCATAGAAAATGCTGTATAATGTGACACACTTGTCATTTTATCCCCTATATATATATATATATATATATATATGGGAGGTAATGTATGACTGTGGCCAAAGCTTATATTCTTTTATTTTTCCATTTTTGTTTTGATTCCTAAAGGTATATGGACACCTCTTCCTCTCTATGTCAAACCAGGACCACTCAAAGCAGTAAATGCAGTGTGTCGTTCAATTGTAAAGATTAAACAAACATTGCCAATTGGGACACGAAGGGAAAAAAGACATTTCAGCCACTTCATTAAAAGTTCACCAATAAAACACATCAGCTTAGGTCCTCAGTATCTTAAGAATATGTTCATCGCAACCGCTTGTGCTGTTTTGGTCTTTATTCCACCCATACCAAATTCCATAGAGAAAAACTGTGATTTTACGTCACAGCACACAGGAGTTGTTGACATACCGTTGCCTCCATCAGTAAGTATTCATGTGTTATTTTGTCACTTGCGTCGTTTAAGAGCCTTCATTCAGATTTACCTGGATGTGACAAACTTCCCAAACAAGGCAGCAGTGGACCAGTAGCTCGTGTTTCCCCATGAGCTAAAAATGGTGATTTTCTATATGGACTTTGGTGCAGGAGAGTGAGATTGCAAACTTGAAACAGCAAGAGAACGTGTCAATCATATATTCTTACCTTATTGTAGACCTCAGTGGGCATAGATTTTATTAAGTGAGCCTTTTATGAAGAGCTGTCTGTGTGTAGTAAACCGTAAAAGTGCCCTGGAAAAAAGCTTATTTTAAGAACAAAAACCACATGGTTTTCTATTTAAAGTGATTTTACACAATACAACCATACATATGACCAGCATATTCAATTTCTGCCAATGATCTCCCCCAAATGACATTACAGAAAAGGTCTAATATTAAAAAAAAAATAAAAAATCTTCATTTAGACCATGTTGTAGACATGTCCTTCTTTTTCAGCTGCAGTGTCATCATAGATTAATTATTTTTTTGTCTTTTGTGTCTTAATCTGCAGCTTCTAGCGCTCACTTGTGCAAGATATGTGTGATAATCATTAGTGGCACATGGATTAATGATTGTGTGAAGTTCTGGGACACTGCTGCAGAATGAATGCAGAGGAAACACTGACACAGATATGTAGTGCGGTCGGATCGCTCATCTGCGCAGAGTCTCTTGTACTCACAGATGCATCTAAAGTGTAAAACTAGTTACAGTTTACCTGCAAACAATTCTGCTCTGTGTCACTCTGAGCTGCAAATGAAGAGAAAGTCTTTTTGGCCGTGGTTTAATCCTGCCTGTTGTCAGGTACAGAGACGGCGCTAAACACGGACAAGGAATTAATATTTAAAAGAGGCTCACTTCACCAGAAGACACTTCCATTCATCTAAAAATAGACTTTGACATTATCTTGTTGACAACAACTTGGCGTGGACCTCCCGGCGAGGCGACGACTGCGTCTTTGCTGGTGGCTCCTTCAGGCTTGTGTGAGGACAGTCGTGTGTGGCGAGCAGAGCGTGCACCGTTCCGCTCCGCTGCGTGCACTGGCTTTTGTTGGAGCCTCCTACAAAAGCCAGTGCTTTGTAAAAAAAGGCCCTTTTTACAGGCGTCCTGACGCGCTGCACTACCACATCATGGCCACGGCTGAATGTATAGAAGCATTCAGACCCTTGTGCAGAGTGAAATGACTTTTATCCAGCAGTTTGCTGATTGAATGTAACGGCACCCTCTCAGGGGAGCGGAGCTTTCTGTCCACTGATGTTCGCTCTGCGACGCCGAGAAACAGCCTGGTCTCAGCCGTTTTAAATTATGTATTTTCATGAATGGGATATGGAAAGAGAATGTGCCACGTTTACATTAAACAAAAGAGATGCAAAGGGGACGTTTTGTGTGTTACATACTCAACAGCCACATGGATCCCTTTGGCAACATTTATTGGTGAAGTTTCATCTCCCATCTGAATATCCTTCACCTCACACTTCCCTTCCAAGTGCGTAGCCCTCATTTAGCATCAAAACTCAAAAAAAAAAGTTGAGTTTGTCCATTGTGGGCTACTGTCTGAAATGGCCGCCTGCCCTGATATACTGTAAATATAAAAGGGTCATTCTTGGGGTCATTAAACAACAACAATCCATATAATCATATGATTGTTCACTACACATTTGCAATTTCGGAGAAAATTTCACTCTATGGACCTTTAATGTTTTTTCTTCCCGTTCATTCGTCTGGAAACATAAATCATTAAATGGAAAACGATGTCGCATGAGCCTGTAAAAAAAAAAAAAAAGAAAAAAAAAAGAAAAGAAAGAACACTGATCGTTTTAGAGCTGATGAATGACACGTAATGAGAATTAATTTCCCCATGAATGTCATCACTTGAGGTTGGAGAGCGTCTCTGACAGCTTCATCCCAGGAAGTGACAGAGATGAAGAGGGAAGAAATTCTTCTGCCGATGACGCGACGACAAAAGCAGACAGCGAATTTCAAACAGCAACAAACATGTGCAAAACCCCGTCCCCTCATCATCATCATCGTCATCTTCAGTGTCGCCGCGGTATTTGATGGCGGGCGCGGCGGTATGCTTTTTAATTAAAAAGAAAATTCAATAACCTTATCAGGAGTTGCCATTTTAGTTTGAGATGTATCGATCGGCCGTTCAGTTATGCAGATCTGTTCATCTTCGGGGCAATTTTGCGTGGCGGCCTCTGGTTACTGAAACGATCTCATTTCAGAAAATCCATTTCATATATTATTCAGTTTATGTTGAGTTCAGCTTACAATACAATATTCAAATACAGCGCGCCGTGTCATGGGCAGCGTCTTAACATGGAAAGGGGGCAAAGGTCAGAGGTGAACGCGGAATCAAGTCCGGGGGAAAAACAAAGCTTCACTCGATAAACACTTTCAAATTGTCTCTCAAAAGAAGGTTAATTGAAAACTTTCTAGATTCTTCCATTGAAATTGTCATAATATGCACTTAAGAAACAAAAAGTACGATGGAGTTAATTTTGCTTTGGTAATCCAAACAAAAAGGGGCACTGATTAATTTTTAATCAAGTAAATTTATTGTTAAATTGGTTAAAAAAGGTAAAAAAAAAAAACAAAACATAAAAAAGATATTTGAGCTTTTTTTAATCCTTTTTTTAGTCCCTTCCAGGGCTCTGTAGTTATGATATAACCTTATTATATTTACATCTTTCCTTTATATTTAATCTTACTTTATTCAATCTTTCAACCAATCAAAGTTTGAAAAAGCAAAAAATATAAAAAATAAATAAATACTTATGCAAGATGTCATAGTCTTGCAAAAGAATTTGTTTCCAATTTATCAAAAGTACTTTCCCTTTTTAAAATTATGTTTTTAGTTATAATCATTCCTGTCTTATTTCACTTTTGTCAACATTTTGACCCATTCAAGGTTGGAAAAACAAACAATGAAAAATACTTTTGCAAGTTCTTGAAATCTCTCAAAAGTGTATTCCCTTTTAAAACCTTGGATTTTATTTGTACTTTTATGGTCCTTACTGGAATCCATAGTTATCACCCAACCTGATTGTCTCATCTATCATTTCCTTCAACCACTGAAAGTTAGATGTCAAAATCTTATCTTATCTTATGCAATCAAAGGTTAAAAAAGACAGAAAATAGGAAATGTACTCACAATCTCTGAAAAGTTTTTTTTTAATCTTGACTTTTATCAGTCCTTTTTCCGTTCCTTTCCTTTTCTTTATTATCTTGTCATAGTTTTGTTTCAACCAATCAAAGGTTAAAAAACAAACAAACGAAAAAGAAATAGACCAGTTTTGCTAACTTCTCTCTTGTGCGGGCTCCTGAAAGTTGAAATACTAGACGTGGCGGCTGGAATATTTTTTATCTTCAGGGGTCTGAAAAGAAATGGAGACTCTCCTTTCGAGTGTGTGAAAATATGTGTGTGTAGCTGGTCTTCCTCATGTTGTGGGGACCTAAATGTGTCTCCACACTCACATTATGGGGACTTCACGTTATGGGGACTTGAAAAATCAAGTCCCCATAACGTAAATGACTCCGTTTTTAGGCGAAGGCATGTTTTAAAGCTAGGCTGAGGTTAGGGTTAGGTTAAGGTTAGGGTCAGGGTCAGGGTTAGGGCACTAGTAATTATGGTTAAGGTAAGTCTGCAGGAAATAAATGGAAGTCAATGCAATGTCCTCTGAAGTCATGGAAACATGTTTGTGTGTGTGCGAAGGTGAGTGCTGTCACCAGAGATTCAGGACAAGATGGACAACGTCCTGCGATTGAGCGGAGGGAAACTGTGCCTCGGATGATCCGTCGCAGCAGTAGGCTAATTGCCCACACCCCCCCCCCCCCCCCCCTTTCTTTAAGGTTCAATATATCTCCCCCCTCCCCTTTTCTTTAAGGTTCAATATATCTCCTAATGGAATTAAAAACATGTTGCCAGGGGTCTTTGCAATTTGGAAAATAAGTCCATTAAGTTCATTAATTTAATAATGGGCAATAATAATGAATAAAAAGTATTGCCCAATTAGAGGGGAGCGATCGGTCGGCTGTTTTTGAAAATCACCTCGGTGTGCAGCCGCTTAATGAGATTATAATGGAATTGATATCACATAGGTAGTGAATTAAAGCGTTACCAGAGAAGCCATTAGGAATGAAATTCCAATCCGAGAAACACTTGTCACAGCTGAAGCAGGCGTCTGCTCGGGAATCTGCCTCGGCTGGAAAACGCCGTCTGAAGGTGAGTCGCGTGTGGCGTTGATGGTAATGGTGATGATGAAATAAAGTGATTTTCCTCGACATGTGCTGATGCCGATGCTGCGAATGTGCGTGTGTTTGCTGTCGTATCGCTGCTGTATTCGCGGCATCAGGCCATCGATTCCCCCCCGCGGAGCCACCGCCGCCTCCTCGGGTTTCATGGCCAGTGTTTCCAGAGCAGCAAAAGCTGCTGAGGACTTCAGTTAAAACGACACAGACAGCACATTCATAGTAATCTAAAAAGGTCAGGATAAATTACACTGCTTATTTCAGTGAAAAAGGCAGGTAATGTGATCCGCGGCGAGTAGTTTTTCATGCTGGGCCTCGGTACATTCTCCTGACTCTTTGACTTTTACACGCCTGACACACAATGTCAATTTACTGTCTCCCTTTTAAGACCAGCAGAAATCAGACTTTTCCTTTTCATCAGCATATTACATGAACTATTTTACATTCACTAACACGGAGATTTAGAGTAAAAAGTCGTTGGGGGACGTTGTTAAAATCAGAAATGGATTCATTTCACTTCTCCTTTAATGTGGTGGCCACATAAAAGCCGGGTTGTCATTTTTTTTAATTTTTTTTATCGCCGTTTGTGCAGCTTCAGCAAGAAACGCATGTGAATGTAATGTAACATAATATATTAATGTTGGAATATAATGTGTAAAGTGCAGCCCGGGGCGTCAAACTCCTTATGAAATTTATTATGAAATACAAACAGGATGACATTGGAAGATGTTGTTGAAATCTTTTTTTTAAACTTTTTCATTCATGTTGCTGCCTAAAACCACAAAATTAGCCATTTCAGCAAGAATAGCATTCCCATGCACTACAGTATATACAACATACATACAGTATCCAAGCCAATCGCACTTTATTTATAAAGCTTGTTAAATCAACACAGTTGACTGAAGTTCTGTACACAGACATGAGGACAAATACAAAAGTAAAAACAATAAAAAAAAGACAGTAAAAGCCAACATCTTAAACTAAGTTAAAAGCCAAAGTGTTTTAATAAAGGACATAAAAACAATAAGTGAGTTGACCCGGACATTCATTCCATAGTTTCGGGACAGTGACAGATACTGTGGGACAAGACCATAAAGACATTTAAAAACAAAATCAATCAGAAAATGAACCAGGAGCCAATGAAGTGATGTTAAAAACAACTGTAGTGTAGAGTATGTACAGTACATTTCCCCACTGTGGGACTAATATGGACTATCTTATCTACTGTATACAGTTACACAGATTTTATTCCAAAATAAAATAAAAGTCATGTCTCTACTGTTTGAAAAATATAAAAATTGACTGTTAATTTGAACAATTAGAAATAGAAATTTGAAAAATGAACAGTATTTTAAATCCCTAAACGGTGGCTCCACAGATCGTGGTGAAACTGGCAAGAGTCTTATTTTGAAATTCACTTTCAAGTTCTAGTCTGACTTCCTGACGATTTGAGCAGGGCACACGTTCTGTGTGTCGCGCGGAAATCAATCAAATAATCAAAACATTGCGAAACGCAAACTTATCACATGACAGCAATATTCATTTACAGGAACACGTAAAGTGATAACATCATTAAAATCTTCAGCCGGGCTTCGTGGAGACAAGCATGTCAATGCAAATGTAATGTATTAGTGTCAGTCTTAATGTACTACAGTACATGTATAATGTAGAAAGTGCTGTCATCACAGATTCAATCAAAAACAGAAACTCATGCAATTTACAGTGCTTTTAAAGGAGCTGCTGCAGCCTTGGATGACAAGACCAGAACATGTTTTAGCCTCGGTCTGCCTTATTTTATGTTGGAGATATTGTGTCATAAAAATGATTCAGGCTCCAACATCTTTCCGACATGAAAATATTGTTTTCGGGTGAAAAATAAGAAGAGAAAAGTACAAATCTTGTGGCTACGCTTATTATTCCCCCCACAAAACATGCTTTTATGAATCCACCGCGAGCTGAATGCTGCATTTCTGAACACGAGCGGAAACAAGCCGCAAAGTAAATAAATCACACTCTGGCCAGAACATACAGGTGTGTTCTTACTCCGGGTTCTGGTTGCGTAAGCCGGTGAAATCTCCCGACACAGAGCTGCTCCGCTCTCTGCAGCCAGAGTTGATTTCCTCATCCTCAACCCGAAAGAAATAAAAAAGTGGAGTCAAATAAGGATTTGACAGAAAATGAGACAAGAGGAGGAGGAGGAAGAGGAGGAGGAGGAGGAGGAGGAAGAGGGCAGCAGTGAGCATCCCAAAACCAGAATAAAAGGGATTAATCAGGAAGATCAGCTGATGTTTGATGTAAAAATAGGTGTTGGTGTGTGTGTGCTTGTATTTGTTACCTCTTTAGAACTCTTTCTCTCATGGAGACCAAAACCTGGTCCTAATGAGGCAGATCCTCCTTTATGAGGACCAAAAACTTCTAAACATCTAAACCATAGGAAAGAAGGACATTTTTTGGAAATGTGAGGACGTTTTGTTTGGTCCTCACATCTTTAAAGGGCTTTTTTCAGCTTGGTGTAAGGAACAGAGATTGTGTTTGGATTATGTCAGATTAGATTAAGGGTTAGGCATTTAGTTGTGATGCTTATGGTCATGTCCATCAGTGTGTGTGTCCTTTTCTGTCATTAAAACTGGCCTTGTCAGGACCAGTAGTCGTCATTCGATTAGATAGATTAGATTCGACTTTATTGTCATTACACGTGTACAAGTACAGGTAACGAAATGCAGGTCATCATCTCACCAGAAGTGCAAAAGCAGCAAGTGCAACATTTCCATATATACAGGGTTAAATAGACATGAATATAATGTATTGTGGATATATATATATATACAGGAAGGATATACAGACGGATAAGGTATATTAATTGGTTGAATATATACAGATGCATATGTACACTAACGGTGTATACATGTGCATATTATAATATACACTAAAGAAAGTAATAAACGCAATTATATACGGTACATATTATACATTGTAATATACATAATATACATGGAGACCAAAACCTGGTCCTAATGAAGCAGAACTAAGGTTTGAATTGTGTTTAGGTCAACATTAGGGTTAGGCATTAGCTGGTTATGGTTAGGGGTGACACTTTTTTTTTTTTGGCTGCCCAAAATGAATGAATGGAAGTCAATGCAGAGTCCTAAGAAGAATAGTGACTCAAACCTGTGTTTGTGTCATTAAAAGCCCTCTTGAGTGATCTATCCATGCGTAGACTGGGCTAAATTCACGTGTGAACACTACTGAGGTGCGTCAGGTTCAGTTTGTTCACACGGTTTCATGTTACGACGGCGCGAGCAGAGCGTCGGTTCAGTCTCTTTGTACATTTCCAGCACTTTCAAACATGTTGACATGAGAATCAGCACATTGGATGTGGATCATAGGAGACTGATCCACAAGGCACTTGTGGCAGGTGTGAACATTTTGTACTTAACATTGTCCACATGTCATCATATTATGACGTTAACTGCAGGTCTGAACAGAGAGAAATTGCTATTTTAATAATATATGGATTCAAAAGGTTTGGCAACTATATCGGAGTCTGAGTTTTACCTCACACTTTCTGCCAAGCCTTCTTTTCTTTTCTTTTCTTTTCTTTTCTTTTCTTTTCTTTTCTTTTCTTTGTGAATATTCTTTTATGTATAAATACAGTATTATACACAGCTGTAAAGGGAAAAGGAAGTAACTGTATTCAAATAAGTGCATTGTATTATTAATGATAAAAACAAACAAAAAAAAAACCCAAAAATGTACAAATGTCCACATTTGCACACACACATCCTGCTCCACGTATGTGTGTGTGCATACAGGTGAATTAACATATGTGTGTGCGTGTGTGTGTGTGTGTGTGCGCGCGCATGCTTAATTAATATTAAAGCCAGTTTCGACACACCCTGCAGCAGAAGTAAAGGGATTGTTGTTTTCTCATGGATCCCTTAATCCTCTGAATTAGCAGGTTAATATCAAGAAGCCATTTGTAGATTAGTACGATCAGGCTTGCAAGACATGTTTGTGTACAATTGACTTAAATACACACACACACACACATGCATATGCAGCAGGGCTGCAGCTGTGCATGTGCACTGTAAAACCTCACAGCACATCTTAATACATACATTTAAAGAACCTAATCTTTGCAAAACTTGTTTTGAGAGCAAATGAAATTAAACTACGTATGAGCAATATAATTCCACTCTGTTACACTAACTACTTTACTTTTCTGCAGGTTGACTTTTTTTGCAGATTGTTCACTGCAGGGTGAGACAGATGCAAGTTTACGAGTATTATAAACACTATGAGTATGTTTTGGTCGTGTGTTGAAATATTAAGCCAAAAAAAAAAAGTCGTAATCATAACATAGCATGTGAAATGTGATTATTTTGTCACTCTCAAACTGATTTTGAGCAAAATTAAAATCACTTATTTTGATTTTAGACGGATTTGTAGACTGGTGTGAAGTCCCGCCCACTTGTAGCCCCGCCTCCCACTTCCTACGGCTGAATTTTAAGCCCTGCCCCTTGTAAGTCAACAGAACTGGGCCTTAAAGTTACAATCTAAGTTTTTGAGCGACTCACTGAAGCTAATTGTGTGCGCGTGAAGCTGT
Organism: Brachirus orientalis; assembly: GCA_016785285.1. Classification (NCBI taxonomy): domain Eukaryota; kingdom Metazoa; phylum Chordata; class Actinopteri; order Pleuronectiformes; family Soleidae; genus Brachirus; species Brachirus orientalis. The sequence goes on from JAFBJR010018220.1 coordinate 1,750,101, forward strand.
TTGGTATCAACACAAGCCCTTTGATCCTCGCACCTAGATCGCATCTCCTTTATCTGCGCTCGTCGTCGTCATTTGCCGGCGACGACAGCCGCCTCTGTTTAACTGCGGCAGATCAGCCGCCGCTTTCCTAATCACCCTCCCACAGAAAATCTCCCATCTTTTGTTGCCGTTTGCTGATAGCGTCTGTGTTATCCCCCAACTCTCCTACCCAGCCATTATCAGTGATTGATTGCTTTTGTCTTGTTATCGTGGGTCGTTCAGGTGAGACTGAAGCGTGTTTACAGGATAAGGAGAGAAAGAGAAAGAGAAAGAGAGAGAGCGTTTCAGTACAGTGAGGTGCCTTTAAACATGTATGATGACCTGCATGAAATGTTGATGATGAATAATCAGTGGCATCATGGGAGCTAGAAAATGGGTCAAAGTGACTTCTGTTTTGGCTCATAAAAACGTGAGAAAACACGTTTGGTTTTTTTCCTATGCAAAAGTCAAAAAAAAAAAAAAAGAATTTCTTTTCCCTCGTTCCTAAAGGCCAAACCTCAGTGTCTCGCTGCACCGAGGAGTAGAATTTGATTTCATTTGAAAAACAAACAAACACAGTATAAATAAAAACCTCAGACGGACAAATGTTTGTTGCGCGCCGAATTCTGACGGCCTCTCTGCCTGGCGGTTGCCGGGGCGTTGGTGGCTTCATGCTCTGCACACTAGCCACACCTTCTAAATAATTCACACTCTACTTGAGAATTCTCCAACTGACTCACTGCCGCCATTAGACACTCTCTGGCTGCCAGTTTTTATTTTTATTTTTTCGAGGCTTGTTTTTCACATTCTGACTTCAACAACGCTACAACTTCAACCACCAAAGGAAAGAAGTGGAGGAGAAGGAGGAGGCGGTGTGATGTGTATCGGGGTGCAAGGGGGGAGAAGAAATGAAAAACGAGTAATATCTTGGGTCGATGAGAGTTCATGGACAATCCAATATATAAAGGCAAGTTTACATGCATAACACTTCAGCATTAAGATTTTTCACCAAGTTCAGCATATTTTTCTCTGGAACTGAGAATCTACTGCTATTTTTTTTTTTTTTTCCAAATCCGAGACGCCTCTTTGACAATGTCCCCCCCCCCTCATGCAAAATGCATGAGTGCTTGTGGATCGATACTAGCCCTTTAATCTCTCTACATAGACAGCTCCTGCACTCAGGTGTTGAACCCATGGCTGCCACCGCTGCAGCCAAGATCAGAGGCCACAGAGAAGAGACGGACTGAGGGAGGGAGAGGCAGCGCCCACCCAGAGGTGGCCAACTGTGGTGGACACAATGTCCCCACGCTACTCTTTCATGTAGCATGTCATAACGTCATGCTTCTACAAAACAGACTGGAAAAAAATAGGATGATTTTATTTCTAATTATTTTTTAAGGTTCACTTACAGCCAATTCAGTGCCAGAATCAGAACTGATTATAAGTCACTCTCCACACCGAGGTCCATAGAGAAAATCACCGATTTTACATCACTGTTTCTTTGACTTCGATGTATGTTTTTGTTTGTTTGGATGCACCTCAGTGATACAAGTTTACCACATGAGGCAGCAGCACGCTAGCAGTTCTTGAATTCCCACAAGCTAAAAAAACATACATTTTCTCTATGTGCTTTGGTGTGGGAGAGTGAGCAGTTTACAAAATTCAGTTTGTCTCTGGAAGAAGCTGTCTAACAGCAATATAAAGTGGGAAAAAATAATGCTCTCAACATATGAAAGACCTTACCTGGCAATGATTCTATCTGGTGAGACTTTTGCATTTCAATAAATAAAATAAAGTAAAGGATTTCATAAACTAATTGCAGACTCAAGCTTCACTGGCTTCCTCAATTGGGTCATGCATAACATGCATGAACCTGCAACAGACAGACAGGCAGTTCCTATAGGCAGAGGTAGACATCATTGGTGCCTGCATCTTCTCTTGACAATTGACACATTCGCACACTCACAGACAGGTGTTCCAGATTTGCGTATTCCATAAGCACCAATATTCTGTGCGTTAGCGTCAGTTAATCTGACAGTGTTGGGAGTTGAACTAACACATCGTTGGTTTTTGATATTGTCGTGGGATTTGTCGACTGTGAGGAAATGAAGAACAGACTTATCCTCCAGGTTTTGAATGGTAAACAAATAATTTGAACAGAATTGCATCACCGTGTCTGGATTATTAGATTTGTATTTCTGATGTATTGAAATCTCATTGGCTCATTTTTATATTGCAGATGGCCCAGGTGAAGCTAAGTTCACCGGCTCTATATACTGTTGTGACTAATCTATAAGCATGTATTGTGTTTTGTAAGCCGATCATGTTTTGTGAGTAAAATCCTAATTTCCAAAGTCTGGACTAAACACATTTTTCCACAAGTTCAGACAGAACAGCCTGATTGCACTTGTAATTTAAGATAAATATTGATAATTAGCCCAATTTAATGACATGATACGATATGCGACACTGTTAAAAACAGCTACTTGAGGAGCTGCATTGAGATTAATTCAGTTTTTTGGCCGATCAGTTTGTGATTACACCAGACATCACAGCATATTAGCTGGAACCAGTTGTGTGTGATTGCAGAGAATCGCTGAGACTCTCCCAGTGAAGCACCTGAGCTGAAACGTCAGACTGACACAGAAAAAGAAAAACCAACCCCCACCACCTCCACCTCCACCTCCGCTGCTATCTCCCTTTTTTCAAATGTATGCGTACAAAGGAAGATTGCTTTGGCTTCCTTTTATCAACACTTTTGTTTACTTTGGATGTGCCAAATGCGGGATTTAGTGTCACATTTGTCTGAGTGTCTGGCACTTTCACTGAGCTCGTACTTCAGCGGCTCTTATTATCAGCCATTTTGAAGCTGTTACTCAAGTTTTTTGCCAGTCATTTTGTTATTTCTGAGGTGTTGTGGCGGTACAAGGTGCCTGCGTTGCCGCTTTGATCATACTTTGTAGGAACAGATTGAGGAAACAAAGAATCAGCACTGAAGGTTTTTTTCCCCCTCCTGTAAAACTCGGGTGTTTGCAAATATTAAAAGAGGGAGGAAACGTTATTACGTTTGACAAAAGGAGGGTGAAACGAGGCCAAAGGAGAATAAAAGATTACCACAGTTTTCTTTAAAGTGTTGATGAACTCTTTTGATGAAGAGCAAGTTGATCAGCACAGCTACGTTTTCAAGCCTTCGTTGAAAAACGGCCTTTGATTGAAGACCTGTGGTGTGAAAGCTGTAGTTTTTGATTTTTTTAGCACTTAATTGTCTTCTTTTGTGTCCTTTTCACCGTACTGTCCTTCTAGGAAATGGTACCATGGCATCTTTATGGATGAAATACCACATATTTTTCCGAAATGGACTAGATTTACTCGCTGTTGAATAAACCTAGCTATAACAGTAACCTACAGGTCCTCGTTTTGACTCCAGTGTAACGCATGATATTTGCTTAAAAAAGTTAAAGACGTTAAATCTTACAGGAGGGTTGGGGTCGAGCTGTGTGCCGGACTTGGGGCAATTCATATGTACTATTTTGCATAAAGGATTATTGGCTTTGGGCGACAGCAGATGCTTGAAGGAGTAAAAAAGCGGAAGTTGATGAGCGTGGCTGCATTTTCAAGCCTCCCATGATGAACTAGTAAAAAATGAGGAAAAATGAGCGGAGACAGAGAGTGATCAGGGAAGTCGGGGGCCCCTCTCCAGACAATATTTGGTATTTTAGAAACGATCCACTATGACTGACGCGGCTCAGCTCTGCCTTTCTCCCGCCTCCAACCACCAACCGACCGCCGTAATGCGATGCAGCTTTTGTTCACTCATTCTTTTAACCGTTTCCTCGGCAGTGACTTGTCACGGTGGGACAAATTAAGGAAGTGGTAATAGGGTTATGTCAAGTAGACGGAGGTGCCGGCTCTGTGCGGATGCCTCCCTCCCTCTGTCTCCATGAAAGGTTACCGTGCTCACCGGATTTTGTCTCTCCCGCTGTAATGAGAAAGGCAACGGACGAGCCTCTATCAGTCGTGCAGCACCTACTGACAGTTAGCATTTAGAGAGTGGAGAAAAAGAAGCATTAGGGAAAGAGCGAGTGAGCATCACAGGACGTAATACAGCAACATGAGCATGACTGATCACGATGGACACGCATGAGCAGGGAAAACAATCACTCTGTCCGAGGGTGCTGGGCTCCAGCATTTGCCCGTGACACGTCCACGTGAACATATGTATGTTTGTAATTTTCTTTCTCACACACACACAGCATGTGCCTATGTGAGTTTGACACTTTTAACATTTGCCATGGGAAAGGGTGGCGTTAAAACGCAGGCACGTTTTAAAATATTGACCAAGGATCGCAGCCCTTTGGTTCAGCGTCATATTACATTCATGACTCCCACTCACAGATATTACACTCACATTTCTTCCACCACCTCCTTTGGGCAGAAACTCTTAAACTCTGTCTCTCCGAGTCACCCATCGTTCCAGGGCAGATGTCCGTGGAAAATCTGTGTCACTGCGAGAGTCCCCAAAGCTCCAAAGCTGCGTTATGATTGCGATGGGATGGAAAGAAGGCAGGAGGTGGTGGGGTCCTTGTCGTACGCTGCCGGTGATGTGTTGAGAGGGCGAGGTTGGATCTCGGGTAACAACAGCAGACGCTCCGGGCTGCACTTCATGCTGCACAGGAGGGTTTTATAGCCCGGCAGGTGTCTACGCACAGAACTCACATTTACAACCAGAGACACCCTGACATTAATACACACACACAGACACTGGGGCTGGGGCAGAGCCACACACACACACACATTCTTCCAAGCCGCTTACTCGAACCTTAACCACCATGACTAAAGAGGACATTCACTGGAAAATCAAATTTCTGATGTTTTTTTGTTGTGTCTCCGTGTCTTTCACTAAAGTGTCACAATAAACACTTCAGTCACTTCTGAGAAAGAAGGGCTTCTCTGTTTACCGGCGCTCGAGCAAGCGGTTTTGAAAAGTCCAGTTTAGTTACGTAACTAGCACATTTGCCGCGCAACGAACCCTCCCCCGACAGCTACTCCCGGTCATGGATGTGGACATTCAACCTAAAGAAGAAGAAGAAATAGAAGAAGCAGCACCGCGGAGCAGTCAGTCAGCTGGTAGCTGGCCAATCACAAGAGACAGTGTTCTGGGGGGCGGGGCATTAGCACAGAAACAGAGTGCCTGTTCAGGGGCTGGCAGAGAGAAGCAATAATCTAACTTAATCTGAAGAGACTATGAGGTTTTTGACAATATTATTTAATTGATCGAAGTAGACATCAGTAATCTGGATTTTTGGTTCAAAAAGACCATTTTATATGACCTTTAATGTCTAACCCTATCTCATAGCCTAAGCATAACTCAGTCACCCCCAAAGACTTGACACATGATTTATTTTGGGTCACCAAATTTAAGTGAGTCATTTGTCTTGACTTGTACTGAGAACTGAGTGGTGACACTTTGATACTTTTAAAAAACAGTTCCCCACATAAAAAGTTTGACAAAAACTTGGCCTAACCTAAACCCAATTCCAAACCCCTCACGCCAAAAGTATTAACCCTCAGAAAGCCCTTTAAATGACCAGACAACATGTCCTCACAAAGATAGGTTTGAATCAAAACCTTAAAATAACCACAATTCAAATCTGACTTAACCGATTCCCCAGAAATGAGGTCCTGCCTCATTAGGACCAGGTTTTTGGTTTGCTTGAAGACTACTGGTCCTGAAAGTGTCAGTGTTTATACGGTCACTTATCCTATTTATAGCCACCCTTTAAATAACACATCTCAAAACTCAGGCTCTAACCAAAAAGACGCTGATGGAACTAAAAATAAAATATCCTCCATGAAACATTCAGTAGTCAGATTCATGACGAGGCCTTTTTGGAGCAAATTAATGCTTCAGAAGATGCATTTTTTTATACTTAACTGTCCTTTTTTGTGTCCTTTTCAGGGTGCTGTCCTACTGGACATTTTGCTATGGGTTCTTCATTGATGAAATAGCGTGTAAACTGTTTACCAAATAGACTAGCTTCACATGCTAGTTGGTTAAATTGGTTGAGGTGGAGCTGTAGGCAGGACTTCAATAAGCCCTTAAACAGTTTTCTGTGTAACTGAAAGGCTGGATCGTTAGAATGTGTCTCTAAATACCTGTGGCATTTCACATGCACTATGTTGACTAATGAATTGATGAATTGATTGATTGATTGACTGATTGGTGCAGAGGTGCTTTGGGGCGACAGCAGATGCTTGAAGGAATGAAAAGCCCGGGCTGACCATAATGATTCTGTTCATGATCAATTAATCTGTTCATTTGTTTTGAAATTAAGAAACATTTTTCATTTATTTAGCTTTGTTTGGAGCTAAACATGTGAAATTCGGCAGTGTTTGCTGCGCCCCCCCAACAAAAAACTTGTAAAGATCAAGAAAAGACAAATAGTATAATCGCTCTTCTGAGCAGTGGCTTATGGGAAATGTGGTCTGAAGACAAATGAACCTGGAAAGCTTGAATCTGAATTATCTTCCGGATGATCCCATTCATTGATTTTTATGTTTAAATGGAGGTAACAAGGGTGATATTTTTTAAAAAATCCCAACACATGTTTGTAGCGTGCGCGTGTGTGAGTGAGACATCAGCCAGTATTGATGTACCATTTCTCACCTGCACGCCGCTGCTAAATATGAGAGCACGGTAGCTGCAGCGTGAACCCGTAACCCCTCTGGGAGCCACAGCAGCGTTCACAGTCGTGGGAAATGAGTCTCTGGTTCCCCAACTGCCTGTTTGGAGTAATGGTCAAAGGTATCCCTGCTGGAAAGGAGCATTACTGGATGTGACCAATCTGCTCCCAAATGGAATACACTTTATGTCACCGCACCAATCTATGTAATTGACTTCACTTTGGGCTGCAGCCATTATGGTCACATGCAGTTCTATTTTTTATTTATTTATTTATTTATTTTACAGAGTGTCAATGAAATCTGTAATGCACAAAAACGGCGTGGTAGATTTTCAGACTGATTGCTTTGGATAGATTCGAAACGTGGCACATTTTGGTCATAAGGACCGTCCGGTCACTGTGTGTGTGTGCAGTGTGTGATTTCTTTTTTTTTTTTGTCATGTCTGGTGCCTCTGCTTCTCACTGCAGTCAGATCCTGTTAGATCTTGAACCAGAGGCTGATTTAGATGCAGGACAACAGGTAAACGCAATTAACTCTGTGGCAGAAGGAGGAGCGGCAGAATTCTGGAGTCTCAGGATTGGATTTTAAGGACATTGGTCTGACTTATTGATTGGTACTAAACTCAGCATTGCGTGATTACACTATTGCCTGGTTGTGTCTGTGTGTCTCTGTGAGTGTGTTTGTGTCTTCTTGTGCTTCTGGGTTGTAAAAATGGACAAAATGCTCCAGCAAAGATGCTTTATAAGGCAGAATTCCCTCCTAGAAACAGATAGTTTATGGCTTGGACATCAGTGTGGAGTTAAGATTGGAATAAGGATTAGATTTAAATAAGATGTGCATATGTTAGTGTAGCAAACAGCCTGAAGAAACAGCCTGAACATATAGAATTATGGAACAGGCAATATAAGTAAAAATATAAAAGTATCATGCTGTATAAAATATCAATGCTTATATCACGGAGAAGTAAATTTTATGGGTTTTATACTTTATTGCTGACACCACCAGATAGAAATGTCTGTTTTATGGCTAATTTAATAAATTAAGTACCTGAAAAAAAAATCAAGGTGCACTGAAGAAGAAAGCTTTACAGCTGTGGTGAACAGTACGTCTGTGGGCTCCTCGCAGGTCATTTAAAGTGTACTAGTATTTTAATTTAAAACTAATTTACCTCATATTTTGAGAGGAAAAAAGGAACAAACTGTGGAGCAATAATTGCCATGAAGGTTTGCACCCTTGGTCTAACACTGTAGGGATGATCTTCACGGCACTTTGAGACAGAAACAGGGAAACACTCTCTGATTAGTTTAGTTGTTCACTGTCGTCCATTAACAAAGTCCCTCTGAGCAGCTTTTATCTCTGGGCAGCCATGTTGGCCACACAACTGGACAGTTACTTCTGGCCAACATTAGGGGGCTTCTATTGAAATGAATGGAGGGGGAGTCACAGCCTCACGTTCAATGGTCATGGCACGTTGAAAAATGTGCATGTTGTTTCATTTGTCGAGGTCGAACAAACGTTTCTCACACACCATATTTGGTTTTACAAACTTTTCTTTTTAGTCGCGGCGTCGCTGATGACGAGTCGTAACTTGAGTCACAGGTTAGATCGCAATGACGGCAACAATCAGGCTGATTCTGGCTGTTTCTTTGTGCCTCTCCCTCACGTCGCTGAGGAAACACAAGGCAAACAGCGTTGCTGTTCATCCACGAGAGTTGTGATCTCTCATGTTAATTCACATATCAATTTGCAAGTCATGTTCATCCCAGGCTGTAGGCAGCTTCCCTGCTCGGGATTCTATACGACCGCCTGACATTAGTTGGAAATAAATAAATACAGTAAAATACCACATTGTTGGACGTCTGTTTGTGGTTTTATTTTGAAGCAACAGCGTTGCCAACACCTCAAGTGGGTGATGTCGATATGTTCTTATTGTGTAAGTGGTGAGTGGGCCCATTTTATTTTTTCCTGCTGACACTATAACGTTTGTTCTACAGAGTGTGAGCCCCGAGAGAGCAGCTCGTAATTTTAAATACCAACAGAAGTGCACATGTAGTGTATACATCCACAAACGCGACTTTTTGTGTGTACTGTCCACACACACATACACACACAGTGATTGTGTAATAAACTGAAAAAGACAAGAAGAAAAAAGGGAACACAAAAAACAACATGAAAACAGTGTAATATCTGTAGTCTAACCAAATCATAAATACCCTAATACTGAGGAAACAACAGCAGAAATTCTTTTATTTCAAATTAGAAAGTGATAGTTTTTCCAGAAAATGTGATATGATAGATAAAAGTCAGCATGTCTTTGTTAGCTTTAGGAAAATTAGGCATATTTGCGGTTTAAATCAAATTCTATCTTTACTACAGACTCAGTAAAGGAATGAACTGAACGCCAACAGTTTTTCTAACGAATGACAGAACCGAAACAAACATATATATATATATATTTATATATAAATGCAGTTTGAATTTTGTGCATCTTTATTGGAGTGAGACATAATTTTTCTTCCAAAACATTCTGCCCCTGGAAGACAAAATGGACAAATGTGTATTTGCCTGGCAACACATTAGCCTCTCCATATACATCCAGTTCCCAAGAGCGACTGTTGCCACCACTGAATTTTTCATCATTGATCTGATGTGATTTCCATGCTTGGCCGTCCCTCTGCCCTGTCACTCTCTATCTCTCTCTGTCATAGCATCTTTCTCGACCCAGAGGGCTAACAGAGCGTGAGCCTCCGTCCCCCCGTTTGCTGTCTCCCACCGTGCCTCAACAAACCCCCCCACCCCCGTCTTCCACGACAACTATCACACACCCCGTGGCCTCAGCACTCCGTAACCGCGAGCAAGCCAGACCTTTGTAAAAGAGGGTGGTAAAACGCTCGATGTATTGACGTTGACTGTCCACCGCCATAAACCTCCATCACCCACCTCCTTTCCTTTCCTTGTCAGAGCAGTGGCTTGCATGTATGTGTGTTTGGGTGTGGACGGCTGATATATGACCGCGTGGGAGGCAGAAGTCAGTGCCCCTCGGCTTCTCCTCTGCCTCCCCCAGTGGAAGCTTTTTTTTTTTTAAAAAGAAAAAATTTGAAACGTCCTAATATCTGGCTGGACCGCGGTGAGCGATGGCCAGAGCCAACCTGCTGATCTTAGCAGCGGGTGCATTAATTTGCCATAAAGAAGCAGTGATTGTGAGACGTGGCAGGGCGAAAACATATGAGGATGAATGACGCCCTATAAAAGCCAAGCTCTGTTTCAAAATCCATTAGAGAAGAAAGTGCCTGAGCTCCCAGTGCAGCAGAAGCCATACAGGGTCCCCACATCCTACCTGAGCCTCCAATCGAGGCATAAATGGCATATCACTCTTGCAGTCCCTCCCTTAACTGTCCATTTAATCAAAAAATTTTAATCAATGCATTAGTACATGACAGCTTTGAGGGGAGAAGGAAAAAAAATGCTCCACTCTGTGTGCCAGATATTGGCATCCAAAGATAGGTGGGAGATGAATGCGGTTCATTTGATGCTAAATTTAACAAGTGCTTTGTTTTTGTCTGTTTGTGTGTGCGGACGCACTCAGTATGTTTGCGTCTTATTAGAAAATTGTGTTAGTCCATCTAAAACTGTACTTTTTACAATAATGTATACATGTTAGACTGAATTGAATTTGTCAAAGTCAGATTAACACACCCAAATAATAATGTAGTTGGGAGTCAAATTACTACTGAATGAATATCTTCAGTTGGAGTCAAGGTGGCCTGGGTGGTTTGCACATGCTCCACAGTCACCGCCACCCCTTGGCTTTAGCCAGGAAATAATAATAATAATAATAATAAGAAGAAGAAGTAGCTGGTACACAGAAGAAGACAACAGCGAGGAAAAACATGGCAAAACCAGGCTACTACACTTTTGGACATTCAAAGAGATGTCATTTGTGCTCTGTCAGTTTAAAGAATTATTATTATTAATTATTTTAAAGTTGAGGAATGGTATGAACACTTGATGTAAATTTCAACATTTGCCCATTTATCTACGTGGACAAACACAAACACGTCGGAAACCTGCTTGAAATCATGCGAGCACGTCCGCTCGTATGTACAATTTAGTTAATTGCCAGTACTTGAATGGAATGTGGCTATACGTGCGTAGAACTGTAGGTTCTGTTACACATAAACGTTGTTTATGTGTAACAGAACAAAAGTCTTGTCGGCACATGTTAGCCCTAACACTAACCTGGCTAAAGGAGGGCATATCGCCACCTAGTGTAGTGGAGTTGGACACCACTACACTACACAGAAATCCAAGTAAACAACAGTTATATTTAAATGTGCATAGAAACATATCAACTCCATGTGTGATTGTGTTGCTTGTGTGTGTGTGTGCTGCCATGAAACCTCCCGCCCCCCCGCTGACACTACCTCCTAATTACTCAGATCTGCGCTCAAAGTGAAGAAATAATGAACGAGAGCTTTAATTATGCCTCCAGACAAAGGATCCCCGATGCCTCAGAAACTCCGCTGCATGGCGTGCTGAGACGGTTGAGGGCAGTCGAAGCAGGAACCTCTTTTCCCTTTGGGTGCAGAAAGCTGGTCAGACCGAGTCTGCAACCCTGACATGATGCCGGAAAGAGCACAGATATCAAAAAGGGAGGGAGGAGCAGGAGGGAAGACTATAAAATGGACTCCCTTATTAAAAAAAAAAAAAAAGAACTATATAGGTTTGTTATCTCTAACAGATATGACACAACCTTTAATTAGTGGGGATCCCCGAAGCTTTGGGCCTGAGATGTAATCAGTGGACCTTTAGTGAGTGCACAACCCTCCCCTCTGTCACTGCCCCCAGGGCTGGCTGATGGAGGCGTCCTCATGCCCCCTCTTCTTCAGCGAGGTTGGCTGGCACTCTGGAGATGCCAGATAATGAGGAAGGCTGTCAGAGGAGGCACTTCAAGGGTGCCCCCCTCTAAAGGCCTGGCTGCTCCTCAGCACTGCAAAGCAGCAGCGCCAAACCCCTGCCGCTTTGTTTTCCTCAGAGCGGCGTCTCCAGAGTTTCTGGCTCTATGTCATGTGGGCCACAGGAGAAGTAAAAAAACCACTCTTTCTTTCGATTTTACAACCCAAGTGATCGCATGAGCGGCTCAGATGGGATAATTATACGCCACACTGTGACTAATGAAGAGTATAACGGAGTGCAAGTTTCACTTTCATACATATTTACAAAGTTGGGTTGTGTGCAGAATGTTGGATAATTCCCGCTCTGACACAGACTGGTGTTGTTCAGAGTCTGGTGGTCCTCCTGATGGGGGAGCTGTGTCCATAGTCAAGTGCATAGAGCAGCAGTGACTTCTCTGCACTTCTCTATCCCTGCTGCTGCTTTTACACTTTTATCACACAGCAGTGTATTTTTCCTGAAGAAAAATTGGAAATGTTTTACTTTAAACTTCCAGCAAGGACGCTCAGTTAATGTCCTCAGAAGGGTAGCATGTTTTGTACATACACATGTATAATATATTACATTTCAGTTGAGGTTTTTTGGCAATAATTATTGTTTTACATCAAAGTTTCCTCACCAGATTTTGTTTCCCAGCAGTGTGGACATTTTTGGGAAGTAAAATTCACAGGTGGAGCCAAAACAATATTTTAATGTTCAAAATCCAGCTTTGTTTTTAATAGATAATGATGTAGGATTCCCCCAATGGAACATCAACTATATCCAAATACTGAAATAAATGGAACGTGATACAGAGTGAAACTAAACAATGCCATTTAAAAGTGAAAGTTTTTTTTTGAGAAAGAAGAATAAAGAAATAATTGAAAATACCCTATGATAAAAAGAAAATCCTGTCTCCACCCCTGAATCAGATCTGCTCCAATATTAATTGGGTTCTTTTTTGGCCCAGACTCCAAAATTGGTTTGTGTTTGTATAATCTTACTAAAAAACTCAGACACTGCTGGAAACATTAAACCTCCTGAGTGGAGATAAATATTTACATCTCAGTGGTGATTTAAGATTTTACATAATAAAACAAATACGTTTGTATAATTGGATCAATTAAACTGTTTAACTGTGGGTTTTTAGCATCAGCTCCGTGCCAACAACAAGCACGGCTGCATTATGTAGAGTTTTATAACGCTGTAATTCTGTATATCTACTGCCTTTAAATACATTTGCTCTTATGAGTCATTCGTTCACAGAGGAACAGTTTTGAATGAAGGACTGGAGATTTAATGGCTTTGTTTTACACAGTGCCGTTGCTGCTCTTACTTAAGTGAAGGATCTGATCACTTCCTCCTCCGCTGTCAGCGTGATGGGAGTTAAGGGAAATAAACAGTCGTCTCTTATGATGATTAGTGCGAGTGCGCCGTATTGATCAGCGGTCATACGATAAACAGCGGAGAACAGGAATGCACCGCCGATCGTTTGAGCCCCATTAGTCGCTGCTTGTATTGCCTTTGATTATTGCTGACCGAGCTCCCAGTGCATGTGATGGCTTTTTACTGCTAGAACTGCTGCTTTCAACCTTTTTTCTTGACAAAGAAGCGCTTTTACAACAAAAGACGGTGTCTCGCATGGAGACTGTTAGTGGATGTTTTTAGAGAAGATACAAGAATCCCAGTCTTCCAAAAATGAAAACTACATTTTTAGTTGTTGTATTGTTAGGGGGTAAGTTCATAACGCATAATCAGGCTTTAGCAACATTGCTAGTTGCTTGATGGACGTCCACTTGTTAAGAGAACATGTTCTTGTACAGACTAAGGTAGTTTCAAAATGTGGCTCCTATGGTGTTCATTTGCTGCCAGTAAGAAGTCAGTCCGAGCCCAGTGTCAACCAAAATATAGATAATTATGGAGCCAAGAGGCGATTATTCCAAAGAGAGAGAGTTTGTGTGTTCTTGATTCTAATGAAATATGTCATTAGACGGAGGACTTTACTGTATGTGTTGTCTTGAGGGAGGTAGCATGAGTCTGTGTACGTTTCCTCTTTTCTTCTTAACCAAATATATTCTAATAAATCCCTTCAACTCAAACTCATCACCGACTCCAGGACTTTCTCCACTTTTCTCGAAAACCTTGACATCAAAACTTACCCAAAAGCTTTGGCGTAAACTAATAAATTAAGTGCGTAAACCCTTTCCTGGTTGTGAATGTGGTTGGGTTTAGGTACAAGGTGTTTCTGTATAGAGCTCTGGTAATTAGTTTGCTTAATGATGTCACACACCAGGCACCGTGTTGTGGCGTTGCAGTGTAACCGGACGGCGGAGAATAACGAGGAGAAGCAGATGTGTGTCAGGATTTACAGCTACTGCAAGATTATCAGTCTCTCTGACTTCACTATGCGTTTGAGAAAAATGAACATTTTGGTTTTATTCTATAAACTACTGACAACATTCCTCCCAAATTCCAAATAAAAATATTGTCATTTATTTGTAGTAAATGATGAGTGGTCAAATCAACCATGAAGATGAAGTGTTTTCAGACATTGAATAATGCAAAGAAAACAAGTTCTTATTCATTTTTCAAACAAGACAATACTAATGTTTTAACTTAGGAAGAGCTGAGAAATGAATATGTAGTGGATTTTTCTATCACAGTGTTCATGCGTTTCCACCAGTTTAACAAAATACGGTTTGGTTCATCTTATCAGTGCCTCATTAACTAGAATGAGGTGAGTTTGTGTTGGAATTCATGAAATGACTTGTTTTTTGCAGTGGTCTCTTAATCTTTTCCAGAGCTGAATTTCCTTTCCGGCAGCAACGGTTAACCGTGAGCTAGAGGTGTCTCCAGGGAAACAAAACAGGGTGGCTAACCCGCTAGCTACCCTTCGAGAATTTGTCACTAAACGGAAGAAACCCCTCCGTGGAACTGTGGTGGACAACTCGCTCAACAACTAGTCCCAAACTACACAGTGAAACACTTACATAATAAACAATACCCAGTGTTACGTTATATTCCAGGGCAAACTAGCTGTTGCACAGCGTTGGGTGGATCACTACCATAAAACACATGCAAAGCAAGAAAAGAAGACCAATCAGTGAAGCGGTGGATTTAAATTGTGTATTGAAAGATATTGATTTTACTGCGAAAAAAAAAAAAAATTATCATAATAATAATACCTTAAATTGCAACTACTTTCGTCAGGATTATCTTAGACATGAAATCTTCACACTGTCCCATGCTTGCTAGTAAATTACATCACCACTAGTTGTTAGGAAACACGGCTGAGAATGCAGTTTGGCTGTGTGGGAATGTGATCTTATTTATTTAAGTTGGAGACAGATTTGTCACGCGAGGTTACCGAACACGCGCCGGTGTGTCCACGTCCGGCCTTGCAGTGTGAATCCGGTCGCGCGGCAGATCGGCGGCGTCACGGCCTCGCGACACGGCCGACAGTGACAGTGATGATGACGCTGATTGTGGTAATAATGATTATGCTGATTATTGCGGGGGGGGCCGTCACAGCCATGCGGTGGAGAAACAGAGGAAGTCAGAGGGTGACACTGATAAAACGGATGATGATGATGATGATGATGATGGTGAGGAGGAGGAGGAGGATTGGAATCACTTCTTTTCTTCTCCTCCCTTTCCTTTTGTGATCAGCAGTCAGCCTTCTGCAGCCGTTGTTGATCTTCCTTTAATTGGCGCAGAAGCGGTGTTTGAGGGCTTTGATTTCACATGACAAAAAGAAAAGAAAAGGCGCTGTTGAGAACATTCCAGCAACTCCCTTTGAAGGGATTGATCTGGCAGTGCTCATTTGAATTATTAACAGAGCAAAAAAGGAGAGCAAAAGAGCGAGAGACAGGAGAAACACACAGAGAGGAGAGACAGGGCCAACGCCAAAATGTTCCTGCCCAAACCACGCCAAATATCCATGACGACTGATCTCTGCATCAAACGGTCAGACCAATTATATGGACTGTATTCTGGTAGGGAAGGCGGGTGTCGGCACACAGTAGAGGTGAGCGTCTGTGGCCGTGTCTTTCAGCTAAGTTCATGAAACACGAGTATGAACGTGTAATTACGGGTCAGCCGTCCGTCCCCCTGCTGCTGAGTTGTTTCATCTGCAGAGGGAGTGTCCCAGAGCGAGCTAATTCCCTCCGTCCTGGTGTTGTGTCTGCCTCAGCGGGACCTCGTCATTACCGTCGCTGCGGCCAAAGCGGCAAATCAGAGAAACGGAAAACCTTTTAGTCACAGTTTTGAATGCCATCTGACAAAATAAATAAATTTTGCTTTTACTATAGATACCACTTTGTCAAATAATACAAATACAGATCTGATCTGATTTTTTTTTTTTTAACTGCTGCCGTCTGGAAGTGATGACTGGTGCCATTTTATAGCCTGGCTCTGGTTATAAAATGTTAGAAAAACAAATAAATGAAGCCATAGAACTTATTTTATCATCTAGCTTTACTGTCATAACTGAAAAAGCAAAAAAAAAAAAAAAAACCACAACACAAATAAATAAATCACAAAACAAACAAACAATTATGTCGTTTAAGTAGCTGTTAGCGGGCAGCCACAGTTTAGAAAAATCAGCTTTAAAAGGACAATAACAGCATAAAAGTGTGCAACAGATTAAATACTGAATAGAGTTAGTGATTAATGGAAGACAAATAATGGAAATTAAAATACTTTTATTTTAGTGCATGGTAAATGTCACTTTAATATACTTTATAAATATGTAATTGGATCAGTGCACAGATGAGCGTCGTCATGGATGTCCAAGTTCACTCTCTCACATTACGACCTCCTTCATCTTCTCTCCTGGACACATCGTTTTCAATTTAAACATGACAGAAACAAAAGCACGTGGCAAGGGCAATGTTTTTTTAATCAACATATCGCAGGCCCGTGTTAACTTTGTTATATACCAAGAACCACCTGAGAAAATACTGAGCTCTCAAAGTAACGCCATTATCAGCAGCGTTAACATACAGTGGTGTAAATAGGCCGAGCAAAGTCAGCTACATGCAGGTTTATTCCTAATAAGATAATCTGCTTGCTCATCCTCCTCCTCTTCCTCACATATACTGGTATAGTGAAATTACATTAAGATGGAGTCAGAGATAAAGTGACTCTAATCATTCATTTTTAGTTTATGATTATTATTATTTTGTCATTTGTTTCATTTTCTATTCACTCCAGTCGAAATTACCACCCGTACCACCAGAGGATACTCGCGTACCACCGGTGGTCCACGTACCACAGTTTGAGAACCATGGATTTAGTATGTAATATTTTCATGTTCTTTCAATGTAAATTGGTAGAATGGCATGAAAATCACATTTAATTTGTTAAAGTATTGAAAAATGATTGAATGTTTGTTATTTATGATTATTATTTTAACGATGATTAATACAATATAAGTCATTTTAATGTGGAAAAATTGGTTTTAATAGAGTTTATTAAAGTCAGTCGTGAGCAAATTTTGTCCTTAAAAGTGAGGAAAGGACAGCCTTCTTAAAGGTCCAGTGCATAAAATGCAGCAACGTGCATTGGTAAAGTGGCAGGTTACAGCTGAAACCTTCCTTTCCAGATGTGTTGGAGAAGCTGTGCAGCCTTCAGTTAACATCAAAACACAAAAGGTGTTTTGTTTGCTTCATTGTGGGCTCTTGTAAAAACATGGTGGTTCAAAAATGGCAGCCTCTGTTGAGCTGACCTGGGATTATGAAAAACAACAATTCATATAATAGGATGATTGTGCACTTATTAAAACAAGTTTAGAACCAAGGAGGAAGATGTGTACACATTAACGGGCTGCGTGGTTCACTCACCTCCTACATGGAAGGTTTCTTCCTCTTCAGCTGCATCAATCTCATCTTGTTGCCATTTTGTGTCATTTTTCTCTGTTGCCTTTGTTCCAGCTCTGGCAGTGGGAGATAATTCCTAATCCTGCCTACAGGTCTCTCTGAGAAAAAAACAAAAAAACAAAAAACAAAAAAGCCAGAGCCAGATCTATTTGAGTCGTTGAAAACTGTTCTAAGATGCAGAATCTGGAACCAGAACAAGAAATAGTGATATGAATAAACTCCAAGCAAGACTCTAAAAATGATCTTCTTATGTACGGGACCAAGTTTTGAACCAGTGATTGAACCATTTTTCCATTCATCTCCTCTCTGGTGGCATGTTTTCACATCGCACATGACGATTAAGAAAAACAGACATAATGAAATCAGAACAGAAGAGGCGAGCAGGTGCAACTTGTTTTGACCCACCTTCTGCAGAGACATCAAGATCCTAAAGTCAGATCTAAGAGACATTTCTTGCACTTTCCAACACTTTATTTAAGGCAATGCTGTATCCTGTGCCAAACCATGACGTAACGAGTGCATCATGTGCAGAATTAAAAGGATTTTTTTTTTTTTTTGCGTGCTCTTTACTACATGCTTAGCCAGATGCATATTTACAGCTCTGTAGATGCAAGTGCAGATGAAGAAGGATGTCACGGCCAGGCCTAATGACCCCCCCCCCATCCTCTTTAAAATGCTTTTTCCTCTGGCTTTACGGGATCTTTCTGCCGTACATGCCGTAAAGAATGTGTCCTTGAGCGTGTGCACTCATTCAAAGACAGAGAAGAATGAGGTGGCACTGGCCGCTGACTGTGTCTGTGTGTGTGTGTGTTTATGTATTGTGTTTGCAGTGTGGGGGGGCTGCAATTAAAAGGCAGCGTGCAGTGTCCCAGGAGGTGCTAATGGCCAGGATCAGCTGTTCTAATGTCATTCACATCCCCTCTGTTATTCAGCCGGCCCTGTTTGATGTTCAAATCCACCAGGGACTTCTTCACTAACCTCCCCACCATCACCATCACCATCACCATCACCCACCCAAACGCTACCACCACCACTTCTTTCATACCCCCCACCCTAACCTTCCCAGCTCTGCCTCCACAACCCTCCCTTCCTCCTCCTCCTCCTCTTCCTCCTCCTCCTCCTCTTGCACAGAACCTCCCCTTCTGTGTCTGAATGCTTATGTTGGCTTTTATCGTGCTCAAAGTAAACAGAGTCGCGCCACGGATAGTGAGAGAGAGAGCCAGAGAGAGACACACACACACAGAGAGAGAGAGAGAGAGTGTGTGCGCAATAGTGATAAAGGTGGAACATGCACATTGTCTGCGCGCTGCTGCTCGCATCCCTGCTCCATCTTCAATAGAGACACAAAAAAAGCCAGCGGAAGGGAAATTTAAAAGGCAAAGACGAGGCAAAAGAAGGGAGGGATCCACAGAGAGAGGGAGAGACTGAGCAGGGAGCGAGCCAAAGAGAGAGAGAGAGAGAAGTAGAGCAAAGAGGATCTCCCTGCTAAATGCGCAAAGCGTCCCGTCACCCCACGCTGAGCTCCATGGCCAACTCCGGCTGCCTGCTGCTCTCCGGCTCCGGGATGCTACCTCACTCGCTCCAGTGTCCCCCTGCTTTTCTCTACCTGCCCGAGGTAAGACTGGATGACACCTCGCGTCATCCCCCTCTCTCCCTCTCCCTCTCCCTCTCCCTCTCCCTCTCTTACACTTGCTCTTCGTCCGCGGCTGCACGTGATCGCGAGGTTCTGGCTTTTGTTGCTGTCGCCCTGAGCACTTTCACTCCACCATAACAACCCTCCTAACCCTTGACCGGTGTCAAAAGAAGACGTGTGTGTGTGTGTGTGTGTGTGTGTGTATGGGGGGGGGGTCCACAATGTGGAGTGGAGATGAGGGGGACTTCCCCTTTAATTCATCCTTTCCTTCCCACCCCTCCATTCTTTCTTCCTCTTGTCTTCCTCCCTCCCTCTCATTTGCCTTATTTGTTTGTCTGTTTTGAAGGAAGTTGCCATGACGTTTGTACACAAGATCACTTTGTTGTTGTTGTTGTTGTTGTTGTTTTATTTGTGCCTTGGCCGATCGCCACTGCTCTGCTGCAGGGACGTGGCAATATTAAGACACTGTTTTGACAGTAAAACACCATCCTTCCTCATCTCTGGCTGCATGAGAATGCCAACGTCTTCTTCTTCTTCTGCTGTTTGTTGAGAAGAATCCACACTTTGCTCCCACGTGCGACTTCCTGATGGCGTCACCCAATCTGACCCCAGATCAAAACCACCAGAGTCCAACTGAATTTAGGGCCACGAGGCCTTTTATGATTATGAGACCAAAAAAAAAAAAAAAAAAGTCGTTATGCGAGGTCATCGTTGCTGCCATTTAAATTATGTATGTGCAGTGTTTTATGGACCTTGAGTTCTGAAATGTTAAGTGACAAGCTTCGGCTTTTTCCATTGTTTTCCTAACATCATGTTGATTTTCACACACAACCACAGAGTCCTTCACTAATTACCATTCATTTTATGTTTCTGTTTTTCCACTGTTTCCGTCACTCACTCGCTCATTTTGCGAAATCCGAAAAACTGGCGAGGGTGAAAATTCAACAACAAGGTGACACTTAGGAGACCGCGCGTCTGTCTCGCTGCTGAATTATTCACATGTTTTAATTCAGTGAGTTGGGAATGGGAGTGCTGTTATAGTGCCATGGTGATGGGGGGGGGGGGGGGGGGGGGGGGGGGGGGGGGGGGGGGGGGGGGGGGGGGGGTGTGTGTGAGTGTGTGTGTGTGTGTGTGTGTGTGGGCAGGGGGTCGAGCGTCCAATTCTGTTTTTACTACCGGCAGCATGTGTTGCAGTAAACAGCGTGTGTCAGTCACTGCGGCGATGCAGGGGGAAGTAGCAGCGAGTCTGCTCATGATGTGGAACTCCAGCTTTTCTTATTCTGAACTCTGCTCCCTCCTCCTCCTCCCCCCTCCGCCATCATGGTAATGGCATCTCACACCCTCCCACCCATCTGTCCAGAGTGGGTAAACTCCAACGACCAGCCAGGGCTCCAGGTTTATGATAATGCTTATGTATATATAATATGGAAGGTAAACAGAGTATTTCTGTTTATGTGTACACGAATTTGTATATTTTTGTGTTTGAAAATGCACGTTTATGTGTCAGTCAGACTCTCGAGCGCCTTCCACAGTATTTAACAGGTCAGAATAAGTGCAGCAGAAGTGAAAACGTGCAATATCTGCAGTACTCAGTGCGTAGTATTTACCGTGTGCATTTTATTGTATTTGACAGTATTTCGTTGTTACAGCTTTTTAATTTGTCTGTTTCTTACATCTCTTATATTATCACAGACACAGACAAGTTCCTGCACAAAAATTCCTGTAGACACTTCCACGAAAGGCCATTATTTTGTATCCTGACACCAAGAGATCTTTAATAATTTATTAGTAATAATAATAATAATTTAGAATTTAGATTTTTTTTTTTTTTTTTGCCAAACCTCACAGTAACAACAACAAAACAAAGATATTCAGGTTAGTGTAACTGGAGAGCAAAGAGCCAAGAAATTACACACATAAGAAGCTGAAATCGCCCCACAATTCCTTCATGCAAATTGATTATCAAAACTGCTGGCGATTAATCTAGTCATTTATTTGTTTAGTCGTTAATCATTTCCAGCCAAGTGTCACGTCATGAAGATCCTTCTGAGCTGTGAGTAGACTCAGTTCAGGTGGTTCTTGTTCCAGTGCATCCAAATCCCCCATGCCGTGTGTGTGTGTGCTGTTGTGTTTATGTCCGAGCTGAAACTGACACTTTGTGTGTGCTATTTTCATAAAACAGCCCTTTTTTGTTTTGTTTCAAAATCCCTTTTATGTGTCAGCAGCTGTTATTTTCTTCTTCTTTTTCTCTAGATCTGCTTTTCTTTGCAGTAAACCCTCGCCCTGCAGTGATGTCAGGGGGTGGGGGACAACCCTCTGAATCACACTGTGGACACCCCCCCCCCCCCCCCCCCCCCCCCCCCCCCCCCCCCCCCCCCCCACTGTGGACCCCCCCCCCCCCCCCACACGCACACACACATGCACCCACTACCCACTCATGTTCTCCCCCCCTCTCCCTCCCTCTCTCTCTCCCCTCTCGCCACAGTGCAGAGCTGCGGCGTCGGCTCGTGTGCGGTGACAGCGGGAACAGAGAGATGGGAATAGATGGAGGTGATAGCCTCTGCCTTTGCAGTTTGTTTGCATTTCAAATAAGACACTGTATTAAGTTCTCCTCAACAGCCATTTGCTGATTATGTGTGAACATGGCGCTGCATGATATCACAGGAAGACAGCAGTTTATTCCATAAAAGATTAGAAAAGCATACCTTGTGTGCAGCAATTTGTGTGCTGCAGCTGTGCTTTGATGCTCTTTGTAGTATGTGCGTATAAATTCCGGCTAAATGTTTGCTTTCATTATCACAAGGAGAGACTCCCTGCGGTGTGATGGGAGAACTGTGGGCTTCTGATTACACACACACACACAAAAAGAGGACGAAAGAAAGTAACGGCGTCACGGTCGTCCCTCCTCTCGACATGGGGAGAGTTTCTCCACCACACGTGGTTCCCTGCCGGCTTCATCCATTCCGCAGGATGATGTCACTTTTCCTCCACCGCCAATTTGTATAGCAGTGGCTCATTTCGTGAGTTACGGCGCTGGATATTGAGGGAGTTATGAATTACAGTGTGGGGAGGCTTTTACAGGATGCAGTGCTCGCCGCTGTAGGCCTGTATTAAAGTATAAATATATTTATGGTGCGAGCCCAAGCTGACGGCGGTAGCACGGTTTTGCTCGTGGTAGTTAGTAGCTGTCTTCAGAGCCATAAAAACATGGCATCGCATGGATTTTCTATTTACCAGGCACTGGGTGGGCATATGGCAATGCTCGTAAATGTAACTCTATTATCTAAGAGGATGCTGTTGGGTGAGAAGCAGGGTGTTACTTATGTCTAAAAGAGGAGGGGGGGGGAGGGGGAGCAGTTGTTATTGTCATTATGTCACATCCCTCTGTGTCTTTGCGTCCGACTTATCTGGAGATCTCCCCATTTTCTAAAATTGCCTCGCTTTGATTTGGAATTGGATTTTCTATCATGGCATTCCGCCGTGCTGATGTCTATTGTTATTGTTGCATGTATTGATTTTTCTTTTATGTGGCTTCTTCAGTCGGGGGCCTGTTTTGAATTTCTCTCCCCGTTTAAACTGTGCGCGGCTTCGGTATCGCCCTAAATGGTTAGGTCACTGAGAAGAGGCGATCCTTTCATGTTGGTGGATCCTGGGAGGAATTGCCCAGGCCTCTCTGGTTTCAGCTTCCTCCTCCTCCTCCTCCTCCTCCTCCTCCTCTTATTCCTACTCAAGCTGATCTCTTTTCTACTGCACTGGAACTGACTCTCTCTCACACACACACACACACACACACACTCTGATACATCTGGTTAAAGGCGAGGGATGCAGACTGGGAATACTCGTGACACACTTCCCCCTCGGTTCAGGCCTTGATCCTGCCTCCCAAAGCGTCGCTATTCACAGGGACTTTAGATATCGAAGGATTCGGGTTGGAGGTCTCCCGGGGACGGACTAATGCGAGCCGCGCAGAGACGGCTCCTTCCTGGGGGATAATTATTGTAGGCCAAGCTGTACTATTGACAGCTGTAAATGGAGATGCTGTCTGTAACTGGGGAGGCCCTAATAGGTTTTTGTCCCGATACAGGCTCTCGTTAGGCCCATGTGGGCGCAGTGCAGACGAGTTTGAGAAATGAGCCACGGCCTCACTGGGCTTTAAATGGGGCTCAGAGAGACCGCCGTCCCCACCGCGCCCTCGGGAAAAGGGTTGGTTCCTTTTCCGTGTTAATGGTCGTACAATACGTTCACGTCATGTGTTCTGATTCTGTTTCTGTCGATGAAATTCCGTACAAAACCCAGGCCTGGCCCCATCAGAACCAAAATAGGTAGATTTTAAACACACAAGGAATTAACTTTGGTGTTTTGGTGAGGCAGATTAAGATAAGAAAAGGAATTGTCAGAAAGGATTAGACTATGGAATAAGAAAAATATGATCTACTGTAATTGTCACGTACTTCCACGTTGTTTCCCACATTTATAAACAGAACATAGATGAGAATTTTGTATTGGCGCGTCAGGAAACTTTAGGGAAAATTGTGCAAAATTCACATTTGTTTTACAAAAGCTGCCTGAGTTAAAGTAATTGAACTCGAAAGAGAAAATTCAGGCCACGGAAACTGATCAGTGTTTGGATTCTTCTAACATCCCCATGTTATTTTCAGACATGGACGACAATGACTGAACGTCAACGAGGGAGTCGGACAGCCTCGTAACGTCTGTCGACATCTGTGCAGCTGTTGTTCGCACAGTTATTGTGCGGCTGTTAGCGCCAGCATCAACCTCAGCAAGTAGGCGTGGCTTAAGTTTACTTGCGTTACTCGCGCAAACAAATTACCCAGGTGTTTGATGAATACGATATGAAAAAGTGCTTTTTCGCGTTTTACAAAATCAACAAGAGAGAGATAAACATTTTCATAATGTGCATTATTATTTGCCCTATTGCATTATAGTCATGTCACAAAATAAAGACATAGTCATTGTCATTCATAGCTAAGTCTCCTGAACGTGTTTGTGTATCCAAAGCCTCTCATTGTTGACCAGAAACACATCAGTGAGTCGCACTGAAGCGCCGCCTGCGACTCGTCCCTTCATTAGCATAAACATGGTAACTCTAATTTATATTGAGTCGCTGTCCTGCTGCAGGGAAACACTCACTACAGCAGCAAATGCTTATTAATCTGCAGCTAAAAATAATAAAAAAAAAAAAAACGTCCCCACCACCGATTACTCTGTGTCTCCATGCAGGTTTGAGCCAAATCGAATAAAAAAAATGTAACTTTAAATTAATTTCATTATTGCATATATATGAAGATCACTGTGGGAGACTTGTTTTTTGGCTCTTTAAGTGAATTGTTAGTCATTTCTTTTTACATCACTTGTCTGATTTGTCTCTGTCGTGTTGTCATCGATAAACGCTGCGTTTTGCACAAATGCGAAAAAAACAAAAATTTGAAATCTAATGTCATGGGCTGTGGAATATACAGTACCTCTCAATATGTTCTATGTTTTGGTGTGAAATCATTTCCGTCGCCGCCTTTCAGCTGTTTTGTCCCTTAAACAGCTGATTCATAGCGGCATAACAAAGGCGGAGGGACTGATTGAAATGTTTTCTCACTTTTCTCTGCCCCCGAGGAGAATTGTAAATCACAGCTCAGTCGTTTATTTTGAAATTTCATTTGGCGTGTGAGCGAGTGCCGCCTTGTTCTTCACAGAGACTTCACAGTCAGTCTGACTTGTGTATGTGTGTGTGTGTGTGTGTGTTTCTCTGTGTGTGTTTTTCTCAAGGCTACCCACCGTCTTACTCCACTAGACCTTTGTAAATGGAACAAAATTAAATTTGTTCCCTGTATAGAAGAATGGCACAAACACCGCAACAGATTTACTCACCAACAAAGACTTTCCTCCGAGGCTCTGTCTGTATTTTTAATGTGTGCCTACATATTTAAGCTTAAATGTGTGTATGTTTATGTGTGTGCAGCTCCAGTCCAGGCCTTCACACACACACACACACGTTTGTCTCACACTCTTTGTGTGGACCCTCATAGACATAATGCATTCCCTAGCCCAATTACCCTAAGCCTTACCTTAACCCTAACCTAAACCCAACACCCTAAAACAAGGTCTTAACCCTGAAAAAAACAATTGTGGGGACCAGGGAAAAATGTCCACGCAAGTCAAAATGTCCCCACAAGGATAGAAAAACATGCACACACACACACACACACTGCTGCTGCTGCACAAGTGCATCAATAAATGTGTATTTACATTTTGCCAATAATGCTAAATATCCTCCAGTCATTAATGTGTTAGCGTTAGCCCCGCAGTGCTTCTGTCTATATTCTGAACCTATAGCGTAAGTGCATTAGCATTCAGTGTGCTGCCGATGCTACAGTAATATACTCCACTCAGAGCTGGAAAACAAAAAGGCTGCAGAAGCAACCAGACGTTCCCACCTCACAATAATTACCAACTTTTTCTCTCTCTCTCTCTCTCTCAACGGTGGCAAATTTCTAATGAGGCTTTTAATTAACATCAGTGTTAAATCTTTTGCTGCTGCTCCGCACACACAACGGAGGAAATATGAAACCACAGGAGATGTTTTCTGTCTTACCTGCTAATCAGTTCACACTGTTATTTTCCTTTATGTTTGTGTCCAAAAATTGACATTATCTCTTTGATTTTTTTGTTTGTTTGGGGGCGGGGGGAGCCATTTTTTACCTTTATTAAGTTGGACAGATGGAGGTAGACATGCAGCAGACAGGTTAACACACCAAAATCATCCTTTATCTGATGCAGTATATATTAAAGTAAAGTATAAGTTGGAGCAAACTCGTCACAGCATG
This sequence comes from Brachirus orientalis, assembly GCA_016785285.1. NCBI lineage: Eukaryota > Metazoa > Chordata > Actinopteri > Pleuronectiformes > Soleidae > Brachirus > Brachirus orientalis. Next base: position 1,776,086 of record JAFBJR010018220.1, read on the forward strand.
AAATGGGTTGAAATTCAGCTGCAGAGAGTAAAAGCAAAAAAAATGGCTTAATGGCCTTTTTCACATACTGTTCGTCGTAAAAACTGTATTTTTGCGCTGCTTCAAAATTCACCAACTTCAGAACGCGAAAGAGTCTACAAATGTTTGTTTTCTTCAATTATTTAACTGTACATAATAAAGTATGGAAATGATTAAACAAAACATTCCTTTAAATGATTAATTTCATTATGTTACAAGGCGTTATTGTCTTATAAAGCTCTATGATATGGCAGATGGTGTAACTACTGTACATCCACTATAATATATTGTCCAATGAATGTTGATGAAGTGAGTGTATCATTTCATCTGGTGAGGGTGGAGCAATGCGTTCAGGTTGTTCGCTGCTCGGATTGGTCAGATTAATTAAAAAAAAGAGCCGCATGAATGAAAGATATTGGAATGTAAAGTTTGTTTTTTTTCTTTTAATATATAAATAAATAATAACTATATATATAAAAGTTCAGTAGTCACGCCAGAAATGGGATGAAACTTTTATGTTTTTATTACTTTTTCCAACAGCATAAAATTTATGTCATAGTGGATTAAAATTAATACACCCCACAGGTTATGACTCTACGGAGCGCAGGAAGGGACAGAAAGGTTCTAACGGTATTTTAAGTCACTATACTCAGTTTGGTCAGTTTGGCCAAAATGTATATTCAATGTTTTTCTTTTCTTTTTTTGTCCCCTGTGATGCCCCTTAAGGAACTTTATTTAGAAAAAAGAACGTTCGCATGTGAAACAGAAAATAATCTGAACAAAATGCGGCATCACGTTTGTCTCTTCTGGTCCGTTTTGCTCAGTAAGGGTGAAAATCGCACGGCTTTGGAAACCTCTGCTAATCTGCTGTGACGTGAGGCTCGGATGACCAGAGCGGTGACACTCGCCGCTGTCGGCTCTGCACCGCAGTGGCCTCGTTTCCCACCCGGGCTGTTTAATACGAATCAGGAAAGTGTCCACTAGCGTGTGAAAAACTCCGCGGCGCGTTCGCTCGAGTGCTCCTTCAGGCCGAAACGGACACGGCGAGTGAGAGGAGAGAAAGACAAGACTTGGACACAACACCTCCCTGTCTTTACACTGCAGGAGCTCTCACTACATCACACACACACACACACACACATACTGTTACAGGAGGATAACCTCCGCCGTAGAAACCGGTTTTCCCCCTCTGAGAATATAATCTGTCTGGAGGTTCTTCCATTTTTGCAAATGGCACACGCTAAAATGCTTAAGCAGCCGGGCCAGCGTGAGTCCAATTATTTCTTTACTGCAGTATCTCAGCCAGCTGTGATTATTATGTTTATAATGTAGTGTCACTCTCACACTGTCCTTCAAGCCTTCTCCTCTTGGCGGGATCCTCTCAAATGAGACGTATTACCCCATGTGCTGAGTTAACAGAGTGGTCGTGTGAGTGAAAGTAAAAGAAAAGGAAAAAGCCATCACAAGCCATTAAAGGCACTGCACCTTTTTATCACCAGCAGCTTAATGGCAGTGGTGAACATCAAAGCATTATTGCTGCTTCTGCGAGCTCCTGTCCTTACACCACTGACACCATGAGACACGCTGCTGCTGCTGCTGCTGCTGCTGCTGCTGCTGCTGACACACACACATCTGCAGGTAAACGCCGGAGTTCGCTCTTCCAAGAAGGTTGATGTCATTCTTAACCGTACGTGTGAGACGTAAAGCCGGTTCTACAGAAACAACTAACCCACATTTCCCACCCTGCTTGGATCTGCTATAAAACATTTGTCCTCGGTGATCCTATCTGTTCTGAACAGTTGGAGGTTGAGGCGGCGTCTTCTTCCGTCCGTCCTCAGGTTGGATAAGGGCTTGCCTCCGTGGAAATTCTCTGCTTTGCGACAGTTTAAGCTCCCTTTCTTCTTTTCTTTCTTTTCTTTCTGTGTTTCCTCATCATTCAAATTTATTCGGTACCACAATAGTAACACTGACTGTCAGAATCAGCTTTATTGGCCAAGTTTGTGCATGCAAACCACAAATTTGACTTGTATTACAGCAATACATATATATATAAACAGAAGGAGAGATTTTTGAATATGAAAATATAAAAAAATATAAGTTATTTAAACTATAACAGACATGAGGGACTTTGACGTGACGAAACTGCGACGTTCCACCTTCTAACATTTAAAACTTATTTCATGTTACAGTAGCGTGAGTAGCGCTTTGATCTGTACAGTCAGACTCATTAAAAACATCCTTTTGCTCTGTCAAACAGCCATAGCGTCAGTTTTTATTTTAATAAAGGGGCGTAAGAATCTAGATCAGATTATCCAGTACACATTTAATACCATGTGTAAAGGCTGTTTGACTGATGTTAATACATGAATACATGGGAGCTAAAAAACAATCAAATAGTTGTTGAAACTAAGAGAAAAGCAGCATAAACTGAGGAAAATGAACCTGTTTAAAAATCAGTCTGTACAATCTAACAACAAATATCACTGTTACATCACCAGAGTCACATTATCTCAAGAAAGATCTGAAAACATCATTAAATAAGTTCTTATGGATGTTCAGGAACAACAAAGTGGATGTTCAGAGGATCTAAGCTAAATGTTCTTGTATTTGTTTGAAAGGTTTAAAGATATAACATACAAAAGTGATTTAGGGCTCGATATGTTCCTGTTCCCATCACCATAACTTTGGTATAGATATGTTGTTTTATTCTGATGTCACAAATTAAATCAAAAAACATTTTTATTTCCAGGTATGATTTTTTTTTTTTTTTGCTTTATAATTAGGACATTTTATCTCATATTTATTCCCTTTTAAATCCTAATTGTTACATTCTATCTCACAATTATAGCTGTTCATTCTCATACTTTCATTTTATTCCATAATTATCACCTTTTTGTCTAAATGTTCCTTTGTGATGCACAATTTTTGACTTTTTATGTCAGAGTTATGCCCTTTAACCCATAAGTATGACCTTTTTTTTTTTTTTATCTCTAATTATGACATTTATGTCACACTTGTGAACTTTTATATTTAGTTTCTGGTGGTAGATTACACTAAATTCTTCACAGAAGAGGAAGCTTGAAAATTGAACTCGGTCGACAATCAAATTATTACTTTTGTCTTGTTTTAGTTTGTTTTCGATCTCTTATTGTGTTGTGATATTCTGTCATGTTATTAATTATTCTTTTTTTCTGTTGCGTAGAAACCGTGCCCCCCCCCCATCCTTCCTTCCATCTTCATGTTTGATTTCATTATTTAATTTTTAAAGGATGCAACTTTACATTGTGTTTGACTGCTCAGAGCCACACTGGGTCACTCGCTAAAGAAGATCAATATTTGAACTATGCTGTTGTGGGTCAGCATGTGTGTGTGTGTGTGGGGGGGGGGGGGGATAAAATTAAATGGGGCTTGAAATTGATTCAAGTTCTCCTTGGTTAAAAAAAAAAAAAAAAAAAAAATTAAAAGAAGCATAAAGGAAAAAAGTCTACAGGTATTCTGAAGTGCTGCGGAGAGGAGATGACCTCCACCCAGGTGGATTTAATCATTGTTTTTATTATTTGTATTATTATCATTATGATTATTTCTATATTGCATAGGTGGGGGTTCGAAATTGCCAGTTACGGGACATTTGTTTATATATATATATAAAATCATATTGGTTGGTTTCTTTCCGGTCGCTCCCTTTAACGCTGTGGAACATCACCATATGGAGTCCAGTATATACACTTTATTTATTTTAAATGTGGGTTTGTTTTGGTTAATCTCTGAAAATCGAAACACAGCAAAAGCTTTAGACTTTATCCTCTTTCCTTGCGGGCAGCCGAACAGGTATCCCACTGATTACTCTGCTTCTCACTGGATAACCAGTAAAAAAGAGGAGAAGCTCATGTAATTCAGCCCAAATCACTGCCGCCCCCCCCCCCCACTT